>PHNY01139443.1:16853-32818 GCA_003724115.2 Anethum foeniculum
AAAGAGAGTTTTTCTTTATTTAACTAACATTTTGTTTCCTCTTTCTCTAACTATTTCCTACTAAATAATTACAGAAATCAAATAATAAATAGGATATACCCTATATTTAAAAAAAAAAATCAATTACTTAAAAAGTGATCACACTTCATGAATTAATTTTTTTTAAAGGTCCACTAAGAGTATTAAAATTAACTGAAGAATGAAAAGTAAAGAACTTAAAAGCTAAAATTAGTATATGTATCGTCAGAAGAGATTAAAAGTGTTCATAAAAAAGGGAGTTTTACCAATGCCTTACCTTCAACCGAGTCTTTCCAGCTGTAATAGCTCTTTGAGTGGCTTGCAACACATCATCATAGAAATATTCTCTTATTTCTCTAGAATGAGGTATATTATTCAATCTAGTAGGTATTCCTCTCCAATTATTCTGTACAATGTAAAACAAGATGTTACAGAATTTGACTGATTAAGATTTTTTTCCATTGCTCTTTATTTTCTGATAATTTTGTATTATACATAGAAAGTTTGGAACCAGATACCTTAGAAAGAGATGCTCTCTCTGAATGGCTATCACCTTGAACAGCTGATTTTGCAGGATCCAAACCCAAAACAAAATGAAGTTTGATGAACAAGTAGTTTTTATAACTCTGGATAGGTAGTTATATCACTTGCATAAACCGGAGGTCATAAAAGAAGTCAAAGAAGTTGTACAAGATGGACTGATATGAAAACATGTGCTTAAACATGACCTGCAAAACTAAACTACAAACATGCATTATTTTGGTTTATATGATTCTGAGTATCCAATATATTTTCCATGTACGCAGAGTTGTCTTTGTGTTTGCACTTCTGTACATCCTCATAAAATTTAAAAAGTCTAAACTGAAAAAACACACTATATTACCTAAATTTCTTACTCCTTTGTTTTCACTTAATAAAGAAAAGAACTATGGCTGAGCATCAGAGCTCACTCTGTGTGGAATACACTTAGCTTCAGAGTTTTCATCTAACACTATATTTCTCTCTTGAAAATCCCACCCAATGTTCGAGCTGTACCACTCATCCACAAGGGCCATGCTGCAAGTCAAGATATAGGTTGGTGCAGGCACTCTTGAACCAATGGCCAATGAGCATACCATTTATAGTATATAAGATACTTTTTTATCTTGCTTAGGATTGGAAAGAATAAATTAAAATTGTATAAGAAGATGTTTATATTGACTATTTAAGTTTAATATGCATTCCCAAAATCCTTCCTTGTCATTCCTCGTAAAAAATTTGCTATATATGTTCGTTCCTTGTCATTCCTCGTACAAGTTTTGCTATATAAGTTTGTTCCTTGTCGCATGGGCTATTTTCATTTTTCTAATACAAGTCCTTCACAAATATCTCATCTTTTTCTTCCAACACTTCATCTCATCGATTTTCTTCTTCTGTTATCTCTTATATCCTTCTTTCTACCTCTAATTGTCCTTCAGTCCATTATATTATTATCCAGTTTCACAACTTCAAATCAAACACAGGCTCAAGTGTTTGGAATTGTAATTGCGAATTTACAGGATCCACGTACAAAATTTGCACCCTCTAGTCGTATCCCTGATTCCTTAGCATATCTAAGATAATCCTATGTCAATTGATACCTTACTAGTAAGTGTACCTTGATGGTGAAGCTATATCGCTATGTAAAGGATTTAGTATGCAAATACTAGTGTTCAGAATATAGATATACAATTTTGGTAAATATTTAGATAATCATTGTTTAAGTACAAAAGTGAATGAAAAGAACAAGTCTGGCTCACAGTCACAGACATCATCAACCAAAAACACTGTGAAAATTATGAAGTTTCTGAAATCAGTCCACTTCAAGCATTGTACAAATTCCTCACATGGAATGAAGCATCTAAATGAAAGTTGCAAAATACATAGTGTTTAATCCTAGATTTACTGACCTAATTTTTCCTTTTTTGATTTCTCTTTCTGCACCTGGGTCAACAAAGACTCTATTTCTTTAAAAACTACCTCTTTTGATCGGTTGCCATCAAGCTGTACAGCAACAAAGAAACAAATTAGTTATTTGATAAGAGCCATACAGAAACTAAGATGAATGAGTGTATGAATACCTTTTTCAAAATGCTAAAATAAGTGGATAAGATAGCATCCACATTCTGCTTATAAATTTGTAGACGTGCTCTGGCCTGTCAGAATAAAAGACCATGTTAGTTATCACGACAGGATTTTAGAACAGGTCAGCTAAGATGGCAAAATAAACTGCAATTCAAAAAACACAGAACCTAGTTGATTATTTATTGTTTTTTTTTTTTGCTGCCTTTCAGAAAGAAAATGCAAAGATATAACAAAATGTTACAAAGAAAATGCAACAATACTTAGGATGTCTGAAAACAGAATATCATATGATCATATATAGAACAATGCATGACATTTAGTTATAATGTCTCCCGCTGGCAACTTCCTTCACTAATACAATCTTGCCTTTAAGCCTTACTGAGGCACGGACCATTGGTTTCTAACGGCACAACAATTACAAGGTTACTTTTTCTACGAAAAAATGATTAGAAACATTTTTCTGTTTTCCTGTGAAAACTGAACAATGTTAGATACTTCTGCATTGACTCCTGATTTACTAGGGATTGATCATCCAGAAATAGATTGTCATAATTCTGATGACCATGCAGTAGGCTTTAAGAATTTCCTCAGACCCACATTCCAATCTGAACAGTAATATACTGTACTAGACTTGTGCCAAGTAATGGTCTGTGATGGACTCAAGTCGAGACCCAATTGTGAAAATGTATACCAGGCGAAGGCCTAGGGGCAAAGCAGTCAATCAAGAGGAAGGGGCAAAAGAGTCAAAATGACAAGGAAAATAAAGGAGTATGTAGGGAGAAAAGAAAAGGGTTTTTTTGGCAGACAATGTGTGTATCAAATCTATAAGGTTTGGGAGTGTCTGGCCACCCAAAAGTCCAGTGTTCTATTGCATCTTCATTTTCTAAACTATTGAGTTGTACTAACAGCATTTTCCTTTTAATTGCATTGAGAGACAGCTAAAGAAATAGAACAATTGTTTTGTGTGCTTGAATTGGTATCAATTCTATTACAAGGTCATAATTGGTTGTTATCAGCACCATCCTCTAGAATCCAGATCACTATGACGTACAAGAATGCTTCCATCTTTAAATAAAGTGTACCAAGAAATTGAAGCTCCAAGCCAATTATCTCTAGAATGAAGATTAGCCAATTATCTCTAGAATGAAGATATTAGTAGAATCTTTATCATTAATAATATCTCCAATCTCTTACAAAGACGAGAGATCCGTATTAACAAGAATTTTGTTATTCCCAACAAAGTTAACATCATTTTAGTTACGCTGGATACAGGAAATATTTTCTAGTAAGGAGAACGACAATAAAGATTCTCAAATTACAGAAGATAACTGCACTGTAGTTTTAGGACCATACCTTTTCCTCGGTGTCATCTGGACGGGTCAGAAGCCTTGACTTAACTTCTTCATTTTCGGGAGGAAAATTTGTTATATGATAAATCTTCCCTGTTACAGGATCCAGTCTTCTACCAACACATCTATCTATTAGAATATCATCAGGTACCTGCAAGTGAGGATGCTTACCATTTAAGTAGAAGATCAATCACATGAAATTTCAAATAGATAAACAATAAAGAAAAACCAATAGAAATTGTTTCCTTTATCTACTGAATTGTGTATAGCAAAAAACTAAATACTGCAAGCATATAATAACAGAGGCTGCAATTTTCTCTGAAGTGTTTACCAAACTATAGTAGTAGTACCGGTGTCATATTATTAAAATCAAACTAAATACCCATTTTCCAGGTATTAAAAAATACATACATACATACATCTAATGCAATGTATATGTCTGGTCTAATCTGCATATTTTCAAGACTCTGTGCTTGGGCAAGACTTCTTGGATATCCGTCTAGCAACCATCCTTTCTCTTTTGCATCTTTCTGAGATAATCTTCCTGTAACCATCTACAGAAAAAGCATAAAATATTTACTGCTTTTGAAGCTAAATGAAAAATCCATCAAATATAAGAGTAATTCATACAGCTGTCACTATTTCATCTGGAACTAAACGGCCAGCATTCATGTATTCTTTTGCTTTTAGTCCAATTTCAGTACCAGCTGACACTTCAAAACGGAGAAGATCTCCTGTCGATATATGAACCAATCCAAACTGAAGATTTATAAGGATAGATAATAGGTTAGTAAACAATTATCTTCAAATGGGTTCTCAGTTCCTAGCCAGAACTTCAAGACACTTGAAAAGAAAAGAAATTTTACAAAATTTTGCCTCACCTTTTTGACAATCAGTTCACACTGAGTCCCTTTACCTGATGCAGGTGCACCTGATATCATAACTTTTAGTGGCACACTTTGCACACACATAACCTTCAATCCTTGCTACACAATAAGTATGACACTGAATAATCATACAATATATTGCAATACATAACAAATAAAAAACTATGATCCCATATCAAAAACCATGATACTAACATAGTGAAACAACAAACGTAGAAAAGAAGACACATAATATCAAACACCATAAGTACATGCAAAATAAAATTATATTAAAAAGCAGGAACCTTGTTTTTAGGACTGATCTTGAACTGGGCATTTCCATAACCATAAGTATAGTTCTTAGAGACTGAAAGCTTGTGAGAAAAAGAAGAAGAAGAAGAAAATGAAAGATTGGAGAAAGAAGAAGGGTTTGTAGAGAAAGTAGAAAGAGGAAGATGGGTTGGAGGGGCTCTGTGGTGGCACTGAGTGGTAGTCAAGGCCATGGTTACAAGGCCTGCAAAAAGGTGCAGAGGGTGGATATTTAGATATATACACAAGTGGTGACAATCTTATTACAACAAGAACTCTAGAAATAAATGTGACCACAAACTCCAGCTAGATTTGAGGGACATGGGACATTCTCTAATTAAACTTCAACTAGTTCTTGAACACTTTATGTCAGATTATTTGTACTTTTTTATATAATTAATAATCCTACAAAATAATTTTCGTTTTGTAAATTAAAAGTCAAAACAGCTCATTGACCAAGACAAATCATTAAATTTAAAAAAAAAACATATATTATTCCACCCTCCAAGAAACACAAACATATAAAGGAGGGGTTTAGATTTAAGTAGAGGGGTTTAAGAATAACACCCAAAATCTCACATACTAAAAACCCTAATTACAAACAAATCAAGATTTCCAATGTCTTCTTTTCAAGCCCCAATTGAATCATCTTCATCAATCAATCAATCTCAAGCCCTAGAATCCACTCAATCCCCAATTCAAGAACCAATAAAAACTACAACCCCAGATCAAGAAACCCAACAAAACCCACAAGTTGATTCCAATTTAGAACCCCAAGAAAATCAAGAACAAGAAGAAGAGGAAGAGGGTGAATGTGGGTTTTGCTTGTTTATGAAAGCGGGTGGTTGTAAAGATAGTTTTGTTTCTTGGGAAAAATGTATTGAAGATGCTGAGAAAAATCAAGAAGATATTGTGGAAAAGTGTGTTGAGATTACTTCTGCTTTAAAGAAGTGTATGGAGGCTCATTCTGATTATTATGAGCCTGTTTTACGTGCCGAGAAGGCGGCCGAGGCTGAAGCTGTTGAACAATTGGAGAAGGAGAAGGTGGAGGGCGAAAAAGCGGAAGGAGATGAAAAAGCTTGAAGCTTTATAGAGGTTTGATGAGTTAAATTTTAATCCTTGCTAAACAATTAATTTGACATTGTATAGTTACATTTGGTATTGTTACTTATTCGTAATAATTGAAACTATGATCTTATATTGAAAAACATGATAACATGGTGAAACAAGAAATATAGGAATGAAAAATTGTTATATCGAACACTATAAGTACATGCAAAATAGTATGGCTATAGTAAGGAAGAACCTTGGATTCAGAATTGATCTTGAAATGGGCATTTCGGTAACCATAATTATATTTTTTTGAGAGTTATAGCTTGTGGTGAGATGGATTAGAAGCAAATGGAAGCGAGTAGAAAAGGGAGAAAGTATAAAGCTGAATATGGGTTGGCAGGGTTCTGTTGTGACACTGAGTGGTAGTAAAGGCCATGCTTGATGGCCTGAAATAGTTGCAGAGAATTGATGGTTAGATATATACACAAGCGGTGACAACTGACAATTTTATGCCCTGCGGATAAATGTCACCACAAACTACTACTAGACTTGAGGGACATGGAGACATTCTCAAAACCCCACCTAAGATCTTCTACGCTTTAGACCCAAGTATCTTTTTGCAATTAATTTGAATTTTTTTAAGTAAAAAATTTAACCTCGAACTTTATGCAATGCTTGACCAATTAAATATCGTAGGTTAAGCATTTTAAGTTTTATTCTCTTATAGAACCTGCATCATTTGTTGTTGGACATCCATTAACAAGTTCTCTTTTAATCATAGAAAAACCATGTGCACTTTACTTGCAAGTGCTTAATACATTTCATGCCCAGACTATGCCACGGACATATCTTTGATGCACAACGCCTTTATACACTGAAGGAGATTTTTTAGTGGAAGACTGAAGTCTGTTGTACCATTCAAAGCATACTTTTATTGCTTGTTAATGAGCTTGTATTTTGGCTTAGTTAGGAGTAAATTTTTTCTTGCACATTCTACTCCGCGTTGCTTATAATCTTGGTATAGAAACAAAATATAAAAGATAATAACAGAAAGTGATCTTTTCATTTTGTTTCACGAAATTTCTGTGCGCTCAAGGTTGTTCCCCAGTCCCCACTGTATCAAAAGGAACAATTAAATACATAAAATAATAAAACTGAAAAGATTTTATTTTTATTTTATTTTTGCTAAGTAACTGAAAAGAGTCCTTGTAACTCTCTTTCCGGTCCCTCTTGGAATTGAGCAGCTGCAGCAGTAGAGACAGAAGATCATAATGTCATTTCAATTTGTAAGTTGTTCCGAGCAAATCACCTGCAATGGCCAGAATATGAACTAGCTATACTGAGTTATGCCCTTGTTTTTGAGATTCATAAAATGTAGTTGCATATTAAAAATAACCTGATGCTTTTGGGGCTTCATTTCCTTGAAACTGAGGGTTTCAAAAACCAGGATGCTGCTTTGGTAAAGATTTTCTCTGACAGCACCATAGAATAAAATAAACAAGTTTGGGATGGAATAAAAGAGAATACTTTGCATGGTTAAATGATGAATACAACTCAATTACAGTGAGGGAGTAATGTATTTTATTTTATTTTTATCACCTTAGAATGTGTTGTAGAGAAATTTTGTTTTTCTTGCTCTGTGGAAGCTTGGTTGCTGGAAAGGGCCATGTTCTTCTAAAATATATACAGACACATAAATATGGCATCCTGTATGGTTTTTGTTAACAGTTTTATTATGTTTATGCAGGAAATATAAAAGGGGAGGTATGATAATGGAACTTGCCTTAGAATAGCTAAAAAGAGGAGAGCTAGCAGTATCATCAAGATGAGAATTTTTCATAAGCTTCCCACCATCTTGGTCTTTTTTATTCTTCTTCTTGTGCTTCCTCATATTTCCTTGTTCTGGAGCAGAAACAGAATATGAATAATATTGAAAAGAATCGTCTTCATCTACGTGAGGATCATCATTTCTAGGCCCTGAAGATGCATCAGAAACCATTGACAAATCTTTATCTTCTTGCGAAACAACCTTTTTACTCTTTTCATTTTTTCGGTATTCATTGTATACAGAATTTGATGATTGCTCTAGATAAGCAGTCCATCCGGACTCACATCCGCTACTGCATTCATCAGGCGACCTGTTCATTTTTTAAAAAAAATAAACAGAGAAGCATGACAAATTTGAAACTACTCAGAGATGGAACATAAAATTAACAAGCTGAGTGTGCATCTTGTGTGTGTTTATATATATGATTATAGGGACACAAGAAAATCATTACAAGAATCACACTAAAGTGATGAGATTTTAAGTTAGTTTGTCTTCTGTATACCTATCAGTCTTTTTATTATTTCAACTATTTTGTAAATAAAATTAAGAAAATTGCCAGTTGGCTGAGTCTTTGTAAACCATCAACAAATATGCAAAAGCCAGCTCAATGCCAACTTTCACACCTTAATATGGCACGGCGTAACGGTCCTACTTTATAGGTAGACCAATGCCGTTCAAAAATAAGAGTCCCGTTAATGTATACTTCTACGATAGAATCTGACTGTTGATCCAAATCAAGTAGTGATAGTAGTGGTACACTGTATTACCGACTTTTTAAAATTACCGACTAATAGAATTTGAAACCAACAAAAGAAAGTATAATAGATTTTCGTGGTATATGCTAGACTAATATTACATTTCTAATAATTAGATGAAAAAGTTCGGATGCACAGTTTCGAACGCTAAGATTGTAGGTCCGTTCCAAATAATTGAGCATCGAAAGCTATTTGTATTTCTGGTTGTGCAGTTTTTGAACGCTAAAATTGTCTGTTCGGTCCAAATAATTGAGCATGTTATTAGTCTTTCTTAAACGATCTGTGATGCAAAATCGAGCAATCTGTTGATCATTTAGATGTACATTTGGACTCTTGTAGTCCAGCTACACGAGTATATGGTTATTGTTTGCAGTCTGTCTTGCTGTATCCCACTATCCACTCCTTTGTTAAGCAGTAATCTACCAAGCAAATGATTTTGAGTTCGAACTCTCAATGAAAACAGTATACTTTAACAGACATTGTGGAGTTTAAATATCTATATGTTTTGACCAATGTTATCTCTTCCTTTGACATACAATTATAAATTGGAGTTTGCCTGGCCATTGTAAGTGCATATACGATTATACATCGTATTTCCGCGAATATAAATACAACTTATGCAGCCTGTAAGCTGTAACGTACAAGATAACTTTCTTACGTCAGCTTCATTAATGTTTAGAACAACCTTCCATGTCCCGCCACCTCAGGTAGATCAAACCAGCATGGTAGTGTGTATATGCTCCTGCAACGACCAACACATGAAAAAGCTGATGACTGTGTCCAGCTATATCATACTTTCCAGGCTTCCATCGCTCAGGTATTCTCTTGGCATAGATTAGCGCTCCAATCCCGTAGAATGCTCCCATCAGTACTTCATAAGCGGTGGTCTCAAGAGCTACTGGCTTATCCCAGTACAAAATCAACTTGTGCATGATGGGCACAGCACCTGATACACCCATCCCAAAGAAGAGGGAAGCACGAAGGGTTCGAAAATGGGGTTTCTGGAATACCGGGAGAAGAGAGAAAGCAATACTAGCTATTCCCAACAATGTAATGAAGCTCAAGTAGAGGTTGCATAAGAATGGATGGCACATAAAGGAATAATAAACAGGAGGGTAGAAGGAAGTTGCAATGAGAGCTGCAATGCCAGTATAGTCGAGCCTGAGCATTATGTATGAAAGGCGCTCTGAGTAACATGAGAGGAGGTGGCACGTGCTGCTGGCTAACAAGCAGAACATGGCCCCTCCCAGGAAGGCAAAAAATGGCCATCTCGTGACTGGATCAATTGACATTGAATGTAAACTATTGCCCATATCGCCTTCTACGCTTTTCTGCAATAACCGGGAAGGAGCAAGAAGTCATAATATTGATTATGTATTAAGTGTTCGTAGAAATAATTACAGAACTACAAAAGCTTGTTATCCATATTGTAATGACCAGCCAAAGAAAACAGTTTATTTATACAGCTCTCAGAAAAATAGGTTTTCAAATGCAGTTATTCTCACCCAGAAACACTTGAAAATATTATGAATTTGAAATCACCTCGAAACACCTTAGAATGCATAATGATGCAGAACCAGTTTCAAAGTTTAAGATAACAGATTTTGGTATATCGCAGTTGATTTTCATGTAACACAGAAAGGAGACTTGGTAGGTGGATTACTTTTTTATTAATATATCAAGGTAAACGCACATTATCGGACTTTATGACTTTGTTGTGGTGTCTGCTTGGTTGGAGAGTGGAATGCATTTTGAACTATTACACAAAAACTTATACATATCTTCATATCTTCCATTACTCCACAAGTTATAATTAATCTTTTTAACTCTCACTATTATCCTATACAGATTTTATAGTTGAAATCAATCATATTCTTTGATCTCAGTCTTACATCCTTCTCCACCTTTAATTTTATTTAATTTTTTTAGTTCCATACTCACCTCCACATTACATATCAACCAACAAACACAAAACTATAGGAGAGATTTCTAATCTTTGTCAAACACATGAAAAATTGACATCATCACACACTTTTGACCTACTTTAAGAATTAAAATATTGCTTAGCTCGTGCATTTTCAACACTCGATAAGTTTAGGTAATTACTAAGAACTACAAAACGAAGCATTACCAGTATACAATCCTTGACTGGATCCGCAACTGAATGTTTTGGCAGACAGTTTCTGATAAGCTCTAATCCATTCCAAACAGAGAGTGAAGGAAGAAAATCAACTGAAGGCAAAGATGTCTTCAATTCGCTTTTAAATCTATGAAAATCGGCCATATTGGGCAAGGAAGGTAGGTTCAGTTCCGCATTAATCTTGCCAAAATCAGTACTCCTGAGCATGTTAGACAACTGTTGTACAACCTGGAGATCCATTACCTTGGGGATCTTCATTGCTGTGTATATAGTTAATGATAAAAACAGGAGAAATCCAATCAAATGCCTGAAACATATATGAAAAGCTGTCAATAAAGATTATATATATTAAGCCTCCAATACAAGTCACCAACTTATACAGGCAGTTCGATGCGAACACAGATCAGACATGTAGACATCAGGTGTATTGTTATAGCCATTTATTCTAGTCCTTACTTCAATGATATATAATCTCAATATGTTAAACTAGAGATCAGATAGAGTTTAGACATCAGGTGTACTTTTAGAGCGCCTCACTTCAAAGATATATTAATCTCAACAGGCCAAACTAAAAGTCATTTCCACCGTGGTTATATGTTTAAAATGAGATGTTGTGCATACATGGAAAATTATAGATCTATTATACACACTGGGAACGTTAAAAGAATAAGCATTACTTACGTCCAAATATTAAGAGTTTCATTATGAATATAGAAGATACTCAGGAAGACCTGCTTCAGCGGCCATTCTGATCGATAATAACGCAAGATATACTCGTTATCCCTTAAATATGCCGGCAATGTGTGATACTCAACAAGCTGATACTTAACTCCTCTCCAAAATCTCTTACTCTTCCCTTCTTTTAAGAAACTTCTGCTCCCATTTTCGCAATCCGGTTGACTTTCATCTGTTTCAGATGACACAATAAATCTCTCCTTCCGATTATCCATCATCTTTCTAGTCATTAAAATCATATAAATAGAAGCTTTCAGTAATCATGTCGAAATCATGACACCAGATGAATGAATTCCACACAAAGAAAGAAAAAGAGCTACCCTAAATCAAAGATCAAGTATACCTATAAATCGGTGGAGTGATTTTAGTTGCTCCATTCTCAATGATCAGAAAGAAAATAACAAAAATATGTTCATTGCTCTATTTTGTGTTACATCTAAGTACCTAATTTTACACTACCTGAAAACAAGAATCAAGAGTTGATTTTGTAAGTTATAACAGTGGCTAATGCTTGTAAGTTTCTTTTTAAGATAGTACTAACAGGAACCGAACTATAATCAAACAAGTTGGTAGGGTGATTTCGAAGAACCAAAAAGAACAGCCTTAATTAAACTTCGTTAATAACATTACAAATCACAAAACAATTCCTACATTCTACATTAAAACACGTAACTACTTAAAATTTAAGCTCAAGGCTACAACATTGAAACGATAAAAGCATACGATACCCTAATCCATCTACAGAAGTGAATCCTAACATATAAGCACATACTTCGACTTTATGCAACAAACATTTCACAAACTCGTAAAAAGGTATTATCTTCGAGCTCTCAGCTTGTTTCTCGACTAAAGATTTACGCAATTGTTATCTTAAATCTTCAAGAATGAAGCTTTATGAATGTCAAATCAAGACCCATATCTTTTCTTTAATAAAAATTGTAACTTTATATATGATCAAATCAAGATTATGACTTTGCAAATTGCAACTATTCACATTTAATTTGTAACAACATTGAATTGCAACTTGAATTATATCTGCCATCATTTCATATTCATATCAACATATAAACATGTAACAAGAAATGATCATAACACTTAAGCAAATAGGATAATTATTATCAAGAACTTGTGGAAAATAAGGTGATCAAATATTTAGCTAGAGAATTGTGAATAATTTAAATAAATGGAAAATTGATAAATTATGAAAAGTACCTGAAAATTGCATTGGGGAGATTGTTTGTGATAAATGAATGAGATAAATTGGATATTTGGAGCAGCAGAATGAAGGACAGGAGAAGAAGGGCAAGATTGGAATGTAAGGAAAAGAGAGAGGCGATCAAAACGAAGAAGTAATGCCCCACATTTCAACAAAATATCAAGACATATGGATTACTACATTTATACTTTTTTTTAGTAAAAGGTTTTTTCTTAAATAACCAAATAAAAAAAATGATATACTCCCTCCCTCCCTTTTTAGTTTTCACTTTTGGAAAAGAAATTTGTCCCTAAATAGTTGTTTTACTCTTTCTCCAATACAATTTTGTACAAGTTTTTCCATGTTATCCTTATATTTCAAGTTTCAAAGTTTGTTTTTACAACTAATATACACACACCTAACTCATCATTTAATGGGTAAGATATAAAATTTAAATTTTCTTAATATATGTGTTTTTTCAAATGTAACAACTAAAAAGGGACGAAGGAAGTATACATTTTACGACAAAAAAGAAGACTTAAAAAGAGATTGAACCCCTCTCTTCTTCTGTCAGAAAATTCTAAAAAAAAAATAATTCAGTTTTAGGGGTTATCATCAGCCTTTTGGTCGTTGCTAAACTCCCTATTTCTTATTTTTTTTCTTAATCTTATTCTTTTTAATAAATGTCTCTTTTTACTGGAAGTAGCATAATAACCTGTGCCAGGCACGGATCATTTTTAAAAAAATTTATGTGTAACATGTAACCATAGCCTTTTTAGTTATCTGTTTATTAGTAAAATTATATTTTTTTTTCAAAAAAAATATGTAATATCTCAACTGTACTTAATATAAATTGATTAATTATTAATATATATGATTTGTATATAAAATTTTACTAATCTGCATAATTTTATTAATTTAACTCATTAAATGAATAAACACAAGTAATGTAGTTGGTTGTATTTATATAAAAAAGACTAAAGATTAGGTTAGTATACTAGCTAATACTCCTGCATGAAATAAGTTTTATATTCAAGTAACGTTGAAATTTTGAGCGTTTAGGTATTTGTCACAATTTTGTAAGTTGTATGTACATTTGTAGATATCTATTACAAAATATTAAAAGGTGACTACTGTGAAAACTTGTATTGATTGTTAGGCCTTTAAAATCTTTTATTTTGTAATTAAATATCAGTTGTTTCATCGACTTCTTAATTGTTTGTTCCGAGAAGTTATCTTGATTGCGAAATTGTTCATTTATTAATTATATATCAACATTATTTTGTTAGTATAAAAAATTGTTCAAAATTATTAATACATTGTCTTGTCTACTTAATCAATATACTAATAGTTAAATTTGCTATGAGATGAAAAATCTTACGCATTTAACATGAAGAGTATTTAAATAATTAACATAATTTATTTTGTCTTTTCATGTTTTTCATGAATCATATAAGTTTATTAATTGAAATTGCCTCATTTTTTTTAGTGATCGAGTAGTATTGTAATTCGTGTTAGTCAACCAAACTATCTCAATCTCATTATATTTGGATGAGTTGTTTTGTCCAACTAACTACGGTAAAAATTTATGTGGTTATTTTCGATAAACACTACGCTGATTTAGTTTTTTAAGAGATTAAAAATATCATATCAAATTGCACAATTTGTTGAATTTCAAAACTTTGGAAAAAAAATTGAAAATATAAATGAATTTTTGGTCAATAAGATTGTAAATAGGTAATTTAATTCACAAACATAAATCATATCACTTAAGAGATAAATATCAAAGCGGTCATTCATTTCATCCAAATATATCAAATTATTCACTCATTCCAAAAATGACTAAATATAGCACTAGTTTGAATATTTGTATCAAATTATTCATCAAAAAGTTAAAATTTTGTATCAAT
The DNA here is from genome assembly GCA_003724115.2 of Anethum foeniculum. NCBI lineage: Eukaryota > Viridiplantae > Streptophyta > Magnoliopsida > Apiales > Apiaceae > Anethum > Anethum foeniculum. The sequence goes on from PHNY01139443.1 coordinate 31,115, forward strand.
TTAGTCATTATCGGATGATCTTCTTGATACAAATTTTCATATTAGTAACTAAATGGAGTCATTTTTGAAACGAGTGACTAAATTAATATATTTGAAGGAAACGAGTGACCATTTTGATATTTATCCGTATCACTTTAACAGTTAGGCATTTAACTATAAAGTTATTTTTCCTAAAAAAAAAATCATCTAAAAGACATATGGGTGATGACCCTATATAACCCAAATTATATATAAGATGTCCAAAATACCTCAGAGTAAAAGTGTGGCCCAATTTACCAAGCTAATATGCAGTTTCGTCATTCGCATTAGAAGATACAGTGATTCATTTACCGTGTCTTGCTCCATTTATTTTTAAAAAGAAAACCTATGAAACGACACGCAATATGATACCACGTATTACAGTAATACGTTATACATGATGGCGTATGAGCTTGATACGTAATTATGGGTTCCATATTTCGCCTTACATGTTCCCTTTACATATGAATATGCATATCCAAAATAATCTTATCCTTTCTTCAAATCACACCCACCTATCTAATCTTCCTCCCATATATAGAAACAACAAGCATACTAGACATATAAACCCAAACACTAATTGAAAACCACAAGAAAACTATGCAACCTCTCCAATTCATAAATTCCTTGAAATTGATTAACAAAGGTGCGATAAGAGGAGAGAAGAATGTAAGTTTAAAATATCTTTAATGATTTTGAAGAACAAGAACTTAGACAACTTCGTTTCATGTGGTATAAATAGTTGTCTGTGTGTATATGTCAATCTGTATGTGTTTGTATTTTAGTTCAGACACGGAACACGATTCAACGCATTACAAGGGTAAATTGGGCCATAAATCTGAGAATAGACAAATTGGACCATATAGTATGAAATGTTGGTATTTAAGTCATTTTCTCAAGACATATCATCATTGTCATCTGTATGTAAGAATATATGATGCTGTATGAGTAACATAAAATATATGTTTATTTCGACCAATTAATCATTATATACAATCTAGTAATATATTCAAACCAATAATTGTTAGAATAGTATTTATAATTAATTTTATAATCTTATATTTCATTTAATTATTTAACCGATATGTTGAGCAAGATTGAAGCAGTATTTATTATCTCAACAATGTTGGTTTGGATAACTCAACATAGAACAAGGACTTGGAAATAATACTATGTTCCACTGAAATCAGTACAAATTGAAGATTTGGTATATACATATGGTTCTGTGAATTGCAGTGAAGAAACCGTCAACAGAAGTCCATATGAAGTTCATGAATATGTTCAAGCAACGGAGAAATAAGGTTTGAAGGCATTTGAAGCAGTTCTCAAAGTCAGTGTGAAGACCTTTCAATGTGTTTAATTGAGGTAATAAGGTTCATGAATATGTTCAAGCAACGGAGAAATTTCAATGTGATTTATATTTGAGTAACCGTTACAAAATGAGTTTAATTGAGGTAATTCTGAAAACTACTTTTCAATGTGTATATACACAATTGTAAGCATATCTCAACGGATAAGGTTTACAGAATTTAACGGTTATGATTTGCACAAATCAACGGATAAATATCAACAGATTATCCGTTGAAAAGTGACAAATACATTATCCATTGAAAGATAATGTATCCAGATATATTTTTGACACTCAACGGATAAGGTTATCCGTTGAAAAATTAATTTTGACTTAGC
>PHNY01139501.1:3079-13370 GCA_003724115.2 Anethum foeniculum
CATAGCTGCTGGAAGCTGTTGTGCTCAGATCTTGTGGATGAGGAACCAACTCCGAGACTATGGGCTATTGATGCCAAAGATTCTTATATTATCTGACAACACAAGTACCATAACAATCTCAAACAACCCGGTTCAGCACTCGAGGACAAAGCATATTGATATCAGGTATCATTTTATTAGAGAGCATGTCACAAATGGTACTGTGGAATTAAATTTTGTACCCACAGAGGAATAGATTGCAGACATCTTCACTAAATCGCTTGATGAATCCACTTTCTCTAAGCTGGTTGGTGAACTTGGGATGTTAAATCTTTCTAGTTAATCAACTAGAAGTCAATAACTTCAATCTGTCCCTGATGAATTCAAGAGTTGATCAATTTCAATATTTTTAGGACTCTTAAATTTATTTATCAATACTTAATTCTCGTAATTCAAAAATTTATATGCTTGTGTTTAACTGATAAATATCTAAGCATTTAAATATTCTCATTTTATTTGAAAATAATTTAATTATAGAATTTAAACATTCTTGGTTAAATTCTAAAAGTTAAATTATGAGTAGAATAAACGGAATCATAATTTATTTTATTAAAATTATAATATTATCAATTAATGATAATTATTGTGATTTTATGAATAAAATTGTGATTTTATGATTTTAGTGAATTTATAAATCTTCAATATTTAAAAGATTCACTAAAATTATAATTAATGCTGCATAAATAATGTCAATGACTTATTAATGTATATCAATTAATGATATATTTATTGATAAGTTACTAAATATTTTTTGTGAAAGTTTATTATTTACTCAAGATTTTATGAAACAAAATTAAAATCAATTTGATTTTATTCCTAAGAATTACTCGAGTTTATAATAAAACTTGTGGAGAAATTTTCCTAAGTAAGAATTGGCAGGAGGCGCAACTTGTAACAAAGTGGCGCCACTCTACATCCTTTACTTTGAAATTTTTTAAGGAAGTTTGCAAGTCTCAATAGGCGCAAATTATTAGCTGGTGGCGCAACCACAACTGTTAGCGTAACAATCTCTGAATGCCCTGTATGCGCAACTTCGGGCATTAGAAATTTTCTAAGTGCCTAAAGTGCACTCTAGGCGCAACACAGGCCCATTGGAGGCGCAATCAGCCCACAATTGCTCACTATAGGCGCAACTTCCACAAAATAGTATATAAATATGACTGCAAGCGCAACTCACATTTTACTTGTCATTTTCTTCTTTTGCTGTTATATAGATATATTTACAAGAGCAAGGCGATTTTGTTGATCAAAAATTTCGATTAATCAAATCCTAAACAAAACTCTGCCAAATTTTATTTCGGTTACAGATTATTGAATCCCATCAAAATCTCTTTAATTTGATATAAGCTTCACTTAGATTCATTTAGATATGTAGACCTTTTTGGATTCGACTGAAAATCTGTTAAGGGCTTGTTTGGGTCGAGTGTGGATTAATTGTTTATCTTTAAAACCTTGTGCTTCAAATTAGTGTGTTTTAGCTCTTTAACTAATTTCAATCTTTAACTGCTAATTAATAAGTTTTTTGTGAGTAAAATTAATATAATTTGTTAATTTAAATCTTAAAATTTATTATCCAATTTTTAATTAAAATGGCTAATAATTTTGAGATTAGAAAAATGAATTATATTTCGATTTTAGAAAATGATCCTGAATAAAATGGAATTTTTACAAAATGGATTCATTTTCTAAACGAACATTTAATAGTAAAATATGCTCTAATGACTAATGTTAAATTGAATGTTGAGCTTCTTAATCTAGTTCATAGCACAGCTGAAGAAGCATCAGTGGAAAACCAGCTAGGGTTTGAGTTCCAGATTGCTGATCAGATAATCAGAATTACAGAGGATGATCTCAATGAATATTTGTAACTTTCTCGAGATAATTTTGATCAGATCCCAAGTAAACTGGAGATCCAAAACTTCTACTGGGCCCTGAATTGCACTTTAGAGAATGGAATGGTACCTAGCAAACTATACAAGCATCATCTACCCAAGGAATGGAATCTGTTTTACAATATTATCTCTCACTCACTATCGCAAAAAAATCAGTGGATTTCATTGAATCACCTGGTTCAATCAAGTGGCAGGGATGGTAGTAGCTCAAAATCTTAGGATAAATTTTGGTCATCTTTTTATGGAGGAGATATTGGAGAACCAATCCTTGAGAAAAAATTTATGTCTATACCCAAAGTTTCTTCAAATAGTTCTGAATGGAAGACTCTCTGAAGATCAGAAAGCACTATTTTCTGGATCCAAGCTGATTGATCCACCAATTCTGACAAGCGAGATAGTGCAGGGATTAATAAAGTGCAGAGACTACCCTAACAATAACAAAGAAATAGATCAGGTAACTTTGACTGATTTATTTAGAGATTTCTTTGCAACCATTGTTGATCCGCAGGTACAAGTACCAGTGGAACAAGAAGCTGAACTTGAACAAGAAATCACTATTCGTGCAACACAAGAAGCTGAAGCTATGCAAAAAAGAACAAGAACAAGCTCCACCAGTTCAAGAGCAATTGATAGAAATGGCCACTGAAGGTACTCAGAATGAACCTGTGATTGAATCTGAGCCTCTGCAACAAGATGAAAATGTCTATAGATGAATGGCCAGACTTCTCTCAATTCAGGTCATCAGGTATGGAAGTTTCAAGTAACAGTGGCACATTTGACAATGTCACTGATTTAATTGACATTAGCTAATTTGAATTTGATCACCAACACACACAAATCTTAAAACAACAAGTTGAAGACTATGGTATTGACTTTGGTGAACCCCCAAGTCATAACCAACCACCAGAGTCAAACACTGAATCAGAAATTTCCCTAAACCAACCCTTAAAAAGAAAAGAACCAATGTCTGATGAGGGAGTTGAGGGAGAAACTGCTGACCAAGCAGCAAATAAGGAAGGTAATATGAGTGAACCCGTAGCTCTGCCTCCCCTGAAGAAAAGTAAAATATTATCAGAGGCATCTACTGACCACCATACATCTTCTCAAAAAGATGTATTGGCTGAAAAGGCAATTAAACAGTCCCTAGATTCATCTTCTCGACAAGATGAGTCTATTGAAATTCGCCAGTTGGCCATGGCATCTGAAAGAGTGTCACCACCTCAACAACTTAAAGATTCCATTGCACATAGTAAGGTTGCACACACTCAGAAAGAATTGACAGAAGCAGAAGGTTCAACCATATTAAGGTTAGAATCTTCTGAAATTGCTCATTTAATGGAGAACTTACCTTCACAGGTGTCAGGAGAGGGTGCTGTTGTCACTGCTATCAAAATTACAACACCTACCTCCACAAGACTAATGAACCTGGATGCATCTGCGGATAGGGGTTCTGACATAGTGCAGATCAGCAACCTATTGGTAATGATCCAGATTCAACTGGTGAACCGAAAGAAAAAATGTCTTCACAAACATTTGAGATAACTGAAGATCAGAATGCCAATATGACGGCTTCAGTTACTCCCACAGAGATTCCATCTCTGAAAGAGTCATCTCGGGATGACAATCAACTTGTCTTGGACAAGGATGGGGAATTGCGAACTCCCATTACACCACTGCTGACATCCTTAAGGACAGCTCCAGTGATTTCTCTTACAGGTACCTCTGGATCAAGGAGCTTTGAGAGGAGTGAAACAAAAACCGTTAGGTTGAGTGATACCCCTAACCCTGAACCGAGTGAAAGAGTGTCGAGTGAAACACTGCAAGAGACCTTAAGTGAGCAACCCACCAATCCAAATACACCTAAAATTGACATGTCCAATTACGTTACAATCTCAGATCTAAAAGCAATTTTGGATGATAGGGACAACAAATTCCTACAAGTGTTAGGTAGACGGGACAGAGAATTTCATGAAGTCATTGCGGCCAAGGAAAGCAAGTACATGGAAGAAATAAGGGTCCGGGATGTCTCCATTGAAAATCTGGACACAAAACTTCACATTGTAGAGCAGGAGCTAGCTAACAACAGAATCGTAATGGAAGAAATGTTGAATCAAAACAACACTAACACTTCTGAAGTCACTTCCAGGTTAGCCATTGTTGAGGGTTGTATCTTTGCTAAATCACCTCAAGCTCAAACTCAGGAGGATAACACAACTGAGGGGGAGAAAAGGGAAGAAAAAGCTAGAGGGAAATCCAAGATAGTGGAGACTTCTGGGGTGGAGAAAAGAGCAACTGTTGAGGCTGGTCCTGTCACTGAAGTCCCTAGAGAAGCTGGAGTTAGTAATGTAGTCAAGAAGGTTTTGACTGAAGAAAGGAATCCTATCATATCCACTGATATATTTGCTGATTTTCAAATGGGTGGAGAAGATATAAGGGAGGAAGAAGTTCCAGTCAAGGAAGTTGAAAAGAAAATTAAAAGGTGGTGTTTGCTGAAGAAGCAGGAGGGTCAAGCACAGATACAAGAGCTCAGTCTCAAACTGAACCCCAGATCTTAAATGAAGAAGTTGAAGAAGGGGAGATAGTGGGAGATCCAAACTATGAAAGTGCTTTTGATGAAAAGATTGATGAGGAAGAAGAGTTTGCAGACGAGGATGCATTCTCTAATGATTGTTTGTTTGCCCGGATCAATGAGATCATTAATGACAACTTTCTGGAAGCTCAAGATCACATTGCCAGACAGAGGTTGAGGTTAAGAAGGGCTAAAGAAAGGAAGTTAAGAGAAGCCAGAGAGACTGACATCAGCAGACAAGTAGGCCCTAAGTGGGATTCAGCCAGAAGAAGTTTTGGAGGAACTGAATTCAACCGTGAAAAGAAAAATGATGACAAAATAATTATGGACGCCATCAGGGAGTACATGAGTCTTTATCTAGATATCCATGAGTTTTACCATCAACTGGATGAGAGAATCACCAGTGTATCTGTTGCTGCTCTCAAAACATGATGGATAATGTACGTGAATTTCAGAGATATTGGATCAAAGAGACTGTCAACCAAGATGTTCAACAGCATGAATATTTTCAAATTATTCGTTCTCAAGAAGAAGGTCATCTCTGGTGGACATAGAATTAATGAGCTATTAAGGGAACTCATTGTGTCTTACATTAAGAAATTCTCCCCTGAGGCTCACAAACTACCCAGAGTTATAAAGTACTATCACAGTGAGAGACTACGTAATATGACACTCTCGGAGCAACATCTAGAAGGTACAAGATATACTTGGTTGACTAATATTGAGAGTCGTCTCAGACACAAGGGAGAAATGAGAACATAAGAGGACCTTATAGCTGCATAAGACTTGTATGCTTTCAGGCTAAATCATCAGATGACAATTGATGAGAAGAATATGTGAAAGACCATTCGTGCTTATGACTATGCAGTATGGGTGAGAGATTCAGAAGGAAATGAAGTCCCTGAAATAACACTGCTCAAAGATTCAGAATCTTGCACATGTGTTGAGAATAGAGAAAGGAAGTTTATGATCTACAATCCTACCACAAAGGTAAATTTCAAGATACCAATCTCTTCAGTTGATCAAAGATCTTATGATGCTATTAGGGAAGTCCTGAGGAGAGTAAAGTTCTCTACCAACAAGGATGACAAATTGGCACTTCAGCCAATTGGTGACAAACTGGTGGCAAGACTAGAGTTTGAAAGAGTCAACAACACAAAGAGAGTGCAAGACTATCCAAAAAGGATAACTGTCTTTGTTTTATCAAAGAAGACATCTCTGTTGTTTGATGCTGTGAAGAAATTAGAAAATCTAGTCTACCTCAGAATGTTACTGAAGAAACTGAAGGACCCTGAACCTGTTAACTCACTGGAAGTCGAAGTAAGAGATTTGGTCAGACTCGGAATCTCTGAAGTTGAAGTAAAGCTTGCAAGTCAAAAGAAAGACATATCTTCAAGTCAATCAGAATCATCAAAGACAAAGAAAGCCCCTGCTCAAGACAAGAAACTAGAAACCAAGAATCAAGTAGACATAGATTTATCTGTTCAAGCTAGAGAAACACTTCTTGTTTTTGTATTTCCATTCAAAGAAATCTGGAAATATATATATATATATATATATATATATATAATCCAAAATACATTTAATATTATTTCCTGCTTTGAGTACTTTGTTTTTTCTTATTTGTCAGTTGAGTTATCCTCTAGGGATTTGCTTGTCGAACTCTAACAATCAAATAGGGGGAGATTGTAAAGCATAATGTATTGTAATATGTAATAGAGGTAATAGAACTCAACTAGGATAAGGAAACAGGTAAATAATATTAAACCTACGATGCACATGAATCCTGAATATTGAAGACGGGTTAAATACAAAGAATCAAAACATGATCCTGAAGATTGAAGTGCATAGCAGAATCACAGAAAGAAGTTCATTAACATGTTCAAGCCTTCGTGAAGAAATAAAGATCAGAAGACCTTCAGTAACAAGGAAGAATGTTGATTCAAGTATTGAAGATCACAGGATTTCAGTGAATGAAACATGGAATAATCTATAGGCAATATCAACTCAGCATTGTAAAGAGATCAAGGGAATTCAATTCAGTGTTAGTCGTTTGTGAACCAGACCAGTGCACTAAGCGTCAACACATCAGAACAAAGTTCACTTGATCATATTAAAGAAAACAAGTTGATACAAGAAAGGGTAAATCAAAAAGCTGCCGAGAAGCAAATTGTATTGAAGAACCTCAGAAATTCTCTAAGTTAGAAATGTACTTAGTAGGCGCCACCACCTCAAGCAAGTATACTCCAGGCGCCACTAAGATATATTGTGTGAAAATGGCTAAGTCAAATAGTCCACAAGTTAGTGGCGCCACCAAAGAGCTTCCACTCTAATCGCCACCTAACTTAGTGACAATTCTGACTAAGTACTATCACTAGGAAGAACCTGGCGCCACCAAGATATCTTCACTCTTGGTGCCACCTTGCTTACTTGGTTTCTGTCTAAGCTTGTTTCACCCTTGGCGCCACCTGCATCATTAAAGATTTGGTTAAGTGATAAAACACTCAAGGCGCCACCATAGTGCTTGTTCCTTGGCGCCACTTATAAGTTGAAGATATTGACCAAGTAGAGATTACTCATGGCACCACCATAGCCATATCCTCTAGACGCCACCAACTGCCTTAATAATTCCATGATTTATGTAGCATGTTTAATTAACTTGGCTGAAATTAAGCCACGTAATTAAATGTGAAAAGTCTACACTTTTAGAAGCAGAAAAAATTCATTTCTGTCATTCATCTTCCTCAGCTGCCAACTGCAAATACGAGAGCTCCATTGAAGGCGATTTATTTTCAAAAGCTTGTATTTGTACTATTATGCTGTCGAATTTATTATAGCTAATCATTCTTGATTGGAGTGTAGCAAACTCAAGATTTATATTAATACAACGATATATTCCTCGAACTTGTTTGTGATTAATTTGATTCCGTAACTAAACAAAGAACTCAAAATGAAATCGAATTATTTGTGAGTATTGTATTCAAACCCCCTTCTACAATACTTTGAGACCTAACAGCTGATATCAATGAGCAAATCAAGGTTGAAACCTATTAGAAATAGTTTTACCTTTGGTTAAAGAAGATAGTACACCAAATGTTTAGTTTAATGACACAAAGAATTTGCACACCAGATGAAGTTTAGTGGAAGCAATGGAGGTAAGGAGCTTAAAGCTCTGATACCATGTAGAAATCTATAGTATATACTACATATTGAGTGTATTGAAACTAAAAAATAATGTAAGAGAACAAGAACAACTCTTGTATTATTATAAATATTTAGCTTAAGTTTTACATTACAAAATGGTTTAATGTAACACAATAAACCGTGTATTGGTTTGGTAATACAATAAGTAGAAACCTGTTAACTTCCCAACCACTTTATTGTTGAACAAGTATGACTTTGGTGAAATATATTTATGACGTCCACAAATACGGGGTCAAGATTTAGGAATCACACACCTCTAAATAATAATGAATAAATAACATAAACAATCCGAAAGCTACTAGGATCTACACAGGATAAGGTGTAAAATAGATTACAACTACTAATTAAAAATATAAATTATTACAACCCTTTTTTTAAAGCAAAAATAACACAATTCTGATTTGGAACTGTCAAATAACCTATCTGTATCTGATTCCAAAAGTATACAAACTAAAAATCTAAAAGCAATCCTCACGCAAAACCTTCTACCTGATCTGGAATAGAGAATCTAACGCTACGCAGAGGACCGTTATAGACACCTTCCTGGCTATGCGTCTAAGTCTGACCATCTTCTTGCTTAACTTCCAAGGTTGGCATAAAAACAACACTATGAGCTTCAGCAAGTAACTGTAATATCCATAATGACTAATAACTTTGACAACAGTATTAAACATTAAGCTTTATCAGAGGGTTGAGATGATTTCGGTTCAGGGTTATAATCTACTGGGTTGATTGAACTAGTTTAAATCAAATCTTTTTCGAAATATTTTCTATTATAACTCAATTAGAACTTTCCTTTTGGAATCAAATCCAAACTGCTTTTGTAAAATAGTGCATTTGAGTCAACATAAAATTTCTGTAAAATTGACATAATTCGATTGGAGTGTATAATCTTTCAAATTATGATAATACGGGTGATCAGCCCTACTGACCTCCATCTGGTCATAAAAGGTACCTGAGGCACTATATCGGCCTTTTATTTACCGGCCCATCTTCGGCTTCAATCTTACGGATCGTTGTTACACGATCACTTACGCCTTCAATCTTACGGATCGTTGTTACTACTAATCTTACGGGCTCTATACACTTGGCTGGATCGTTGTTACACGATCACTTACGCCTCCAATCTTTAGGATTTTAGTGAAAAACTTTATATTGGAAAGCCTTTTTGTATTTTAAAAGATTTACCAGCCTTTGAAATCAATATGTCTCTTTCAAGTCAAAAATCATTCTTAAATTTCAATTTCAAGGTTTCAGTTATGAAAAGAAAGGTCAAATAAAAAACGTAAGTTTAAAAGTGATCAAGGGTTGAACATAGGTATTATCAACTTATGGTTATTACCAAAACATGGGTACAATGACGTATTGGTATCATCAAAGCATAGGTATTAGAGCGTAGAGGATATCAACAAGCATAGGTATTATCAAAGGAAACTGGATATTAGAATTAAATATGGTTTATATGATAAAAGAAGTCAGGTTAACAAAAGTTCATAGTTGTTTAGGAGTAATAGAGTTATACATTCATAATCAAATTCCTTATCCGTTTATATCCTTTATCAATAAAAAGAAACGACGAAGTTACTTGCCTCAAAAGCTTTCCCTTTTTATCGGAGCTGAACTACTGGCACCTACTCAAGATTTTTTATTTTCTATTCCGAGCGTCCTCGTTTTCCAAGTCTACACAAAAATAAACCCTAATTAGTAATTCTTATAAACAAATGACGTTTCCCCTGAACGTCCAACTTCAGTACCCTTTCGAATTAACAATACAACTTATTATATAATTATCCATATTGATCGTGTATACATGTAATTACATTTATTGTTTCATATCAATAGTACTCTATTCACTTATAATGCCACGTAACCAATTAAGCAAATAGTTAGGTATTCACATACACATTTTTTAAATCCTTGACATTTGTCGACTTACAACTTATTATATAATTATCCATATTGATCGTGTATACATGTAATTACATTTATTGTTTCATATCAATAGTACCTCTATTCACTTATAATGCCACGTAACCAATTAAGCAAATAGTTAGGTATACACATACACATCTTCTAAATCCTTGACATTTGTCGGCTTATACTTATTTATATCTTTTAAATTCAACAGAAATTTCGGCATGACCCATTCATTTATACACACTAGCCATTTAATTCCCAACTTTCAATCAAAAATCAAACCTAATTTATGATCTAATAGCAATAAACCAATCGACTTTATATTTTTAATCAACTAACATATAATGTCAACGAAAACAATTCATCTACAATCTCTAATAACGAACCAATGCAATAACCATTCAACCAAAAATTTTACAAATAGAATACGTCTTTAATATGATCGAACATGGCACATTCAACTCGATTTCTATTCAAAAGTCGAAACAAACAAGCAATAAAACAAAAATCTAATAACATCAAACCACATAAATTTCATACTCGAGTAACCACATATCTATTTAACCATAATTAAAATTTCGAATCATAAATTTAAACTAAAATCTGAAAATTTTCGGCTTAGGCATATAATTTAACTTGCACCGAATATATATATATATATATATATATA
>PHNY01139554.1:2955-18279 GCA_003724115.2 Anethum foeniculum
TAACAAAAACTACTAGACCTCCATACATATTACTATACTGCTGACTTTCATACTAAGTAATAAATATAAGAAACCAACATACAACTCCAAACTAACCAACTAAGACTTAACTTGATTCCATCAAGCTTTCCCCTTTCCCTTCTCTTTGTCCTTTCCTTCTTTCCCTTTCTTTTCCTTGAATTTCACAGTGGTGTCAGGATAAGTTGGAAACACCGACTTGCAATCCTCACAGACTATTGCACCTTCTTTCTTGTTTATGTTTCTATGAGTTGATGCATTGTGACATTTTTTTTCCATTTTGGTTAAAAGCTCTGCTATTACAATTGTAACATGGCATCTCATAGTAGTGTTTATCCATTATAGTGTGAGTGAGAATATATAGAGAGAAAGCTATGTTTTGCGTGATTTGAATTGAACAAGCTGCTGGTTTATACAGGGAGAATGCTCTATTTTGCCAAGGGCATAATGTGAAATTGCCCATAAACATTATAGGGATATTCTCTATGATACCATCATAAAATTGGCTTTTCTCGCTGGTATCATCACTTTATTGGCTTTTATCTGTGGTAACCCTGTACATTTGGTTTTCCACTCGTGATACCCCCGTGTTATATAAAATATAATAGAATTGATGTCAGATCGAGAAACAAATTATATATTTGAAATCATTGTGAAAAAATACATGAAATAGACCTTTGAATCATGTAGATCGGAGTTAAAATGATTGAGATATGTTTAAACTCCACGGCCAAACTTTGACCATTAATATTTCACGCATTTTGACTCCATTTTACATGATTTAAGGATTTATTTTTTGTACATTTTAGCAAAATTTCAAATATACAGTTTATTTTCCAGTGTGAAATTAATTCTATTATATTTTACATAACACAGGGGTATTACCAGTGAAAAACCAAATATACAGAGTTACCACAGATAGAAGCCAATAAAGTGATGGTACCAGCGAGAAAAGCCAATTTTACGATTGTACCATAGAGAATATCCCAACATTATAATCAAGTTAATGTCCAATTTTTTGCTGAGGTCTATCAAACAAATTCATTGTGTAAAAAAAATTTGGGAAGATAAAAAGGTCATATATAAGAGCAATTTAGGAAAAATATTGGGAACATAAAAGGTCATATACATGAAAATATAAAAAATTTATTGTACCTCTATAACTCTTGAATGGGAGAATTGGTGAAACCTTCATGGAGATTATGAAAAGAGCTTTTTGTTTAAATTTAATTGTCCATTTTGATTTTTATCCTATTTATTATTTTAATCAAAGATTTAAGGTTATTGTTTCTTTATCTTAAAATGTTGAAATAATATTTTTATAATAAATTAGATCTAGTTTACAATACTACACTTTTTTATGTAAGCAATTATATAATATATACAATTTATTTTAATCAATTGACCATTCAAAAATAAAATAAAACAAACTAATTGAAAATGAAAATGAAGCATTTACAAGTAGTAATAATAAAAACGGGGATGTGGTTGTGATTGTGATTGTGGTTGTGATTGTGGTTGTGGATTTGTGGCTGTGCAGTATACTAGCAAGATGGTTTGTGTGTTTTATTTGTTTTATCTTGTGTGTATGTATGGTCGCTTTATTATTTGTATTTTTGTGTTTGTTATTGTTTTTGCATAACGTAGCATAGTACTCGTTTGTTTATTTTTTTTTTACATAAAATAACATAATTATTTGTTTGCAGAAACATAACTCATTTAAAAATATTATAGAGCTAGTTCTTTATATCAACCAATAATTTTTCTTTAAAATAATATTCCAAAATCAAACTTTTTTATATAAAATATTATTATAAAATCAAAATTTTTAGCAAATTAAAAAATCAGGTTCTGATTTTCAGAAAATAACAAATCAGATTATAATTTCATGAAAAGAATAAAAATAAAACTATTTTTAATTGTTTGCAAAACTAATGATTTTAACTGGAAAAAATATTATGTAACCAAACCCTTTTCTTTTAAAGAAAAGAAATTTTAAAAAACTTAAAACTAGTGTAAAATTTTATTTTATACTTTGTAGACGTTCATATGATCTATCACTTTTTATAAATCTAAATTATTTTTCAAAATTCTTAAAAACAGATAATCATATTGTATTAAAATAAAAATTATGTTATAATTTTACAAAAATATAATAAAATATAAAACACTCTAATCAAATTTATTGAGTTTTATATGATTTAGTGATTTTTATAAGCATCTAACAAAATTAGTGGTTAGTCTTAAACAGCTAAAGCGTCTATGTCTTCATCTACTTCTAAGCAAATTTCATCTACATACTCCTTGTTTGAGGGGACACTAAATGTAACACAATCGAACAATGCTCATGTTTTTTATTGAAGAATGTATTTGTATGTCCCAAGATCCTAATCCCACATGTTGCATGGTTGGAACTCATGTTTTCTTCTAAAAAATAAGAAAATTACTTAGTTTTTTGGAAAAATAATAAGCTTTAGATGTAGGTAAATGTATTGCAATTTTCCAGAAACATTTGATGACTTCATGTAGCAACATGTTCTTATTTCTCATATTCCATTGTAGTTGTTGAGAAATATTGCATTACATGCTAATGAATTCTAGGTATTTCATTGTAAAATTTTAAAATCAGTTCAGTGAAATAAATATGTCCACAACAGAGATATCAATGATGAATGCAGTACTCAGCGCAGCATAGTGCAACACTCATCGTCCATGCAGCACTCAGCGCAAAGCAAAAGGTTTAAACCATTTAAAACAGTGCAGGATAATCAAATTGTCTTATCTGATTAATAGAATTGTAATTGAAGCCTTATAATAGTGTATAATAGTGTTTAAGAGTAACAACTGCTACTTTTATATAATGTCTAGAAGTTATATATACTCTGGCGTAGACGTGGTCACCTTCACAACTTCAAATAAAAATAAAACAAAATGAAAGGAGGACCTTTTGATGAATGACCTAGATTTAGTCTCCGGGTCTCTAACAAAAAAAACGGTCTCTACAGAACTTCCTTCTAATTATATATATTAAAATCAATTTTTTTATGATTTGTATGATTAAATAAATAGTTTTAACAAGTTGTTGTGATAAATTTTACCCGAAAAACAATTTATGTAACATTATAACACTGTAACACTGGGTGCAACAATTTTTTTTACCTATCTCGTACAAGTTGTTATTTAATATCCATTTTTAATTTTAAGAATATTTGTATTTAATATATTAATCAATTGAAAAACAAAGTGGCTAATTGTTTAGCTCATTTATTTATTTTTCAACTTGGTTCAATAGTCGGTTATGAATTTGTCCCATCTTTTCAGATATATGCTCGGAAAAACACAATTAAGAAGTTTGTTAACAAGTAATCAAAACGTATATCACAACTGTGTAATCAATAAAAGCGTAATCGTCACTTGTGTTTCCTCCAGATTTGATATAAATCACACAGAAAACTTAAAGTCCGATTTGCATTCTTGTTACCGCTACTATGTCACCCTATACGACAAGAAAATCTTCAATTCAATAATCATGTTATGTTCTATATATATATATATATATATATATATATCTGTGTGTGTGTGTAAATGTTTATATATATATATGTGTGTGTGTGTGTGTGTGTGAGAGAGAGAGAGAGAGAGAGAGAGAGAGAGAGAGAGAGAGAGANTTCTCTGGTATAAACGCCCAACACAATTAAGTTATAACCTTATTAGTTATTCATGTGATAGTGAAGCGTTAATATTTTTTTAAGTGCTATTTTGAACGATTCATATAAAATTTGTGTCATTTAAGCCTTCTCAATAATCAACTAAGACCTACAAGATAGAGCAGAATTTTTTTCCCATCTCGTACAATTATATATAATAGTTTAATTTCCTTATGTAACGTGTTATATAAAATTATCGGTAAAGTGATGGCTAACCGCTTAAAAAAGTTTCTTTCTTTGGTAATTTCTGAGAACCAAAGTGCTTTTATGAAAGGGCGGTTGATTTCTGATAATGTGTTCATTTCTTTTGAAGTTCTACATTATTTAAAGAGAAAGAAACAAGGAAAAACGGGATATATGGCGATGAAGTTAAACTTAAGCAAGGGATATGATAGGATGGAATGGAAATATTTAGAAGCTATTATGAAGCAGATGGGTTTTTGTGAGAAGTGGGTGAACTTAGTGATGGAGTCTGTTACTTTAGTCACATATTCGATACTCATGGAGGAGAAATTTTTGGCCAGGTGGTTCCTACTCGGGGTATTAGACAAGGAGACCCGATTTCCCCTTATCTTTTTATTATCTATGCTGAGGGTCTTTCTGGCCATATTCGAAAATATGAAAAGGAAAAATGGCTGCACGGATGTAAGATTGCGCAAGGAGCTCCAGTTATATCGCACATGTTGTTCACCGATGATAGTTATATCTATTGTAGGGCAACAGTTGAAGAGGCTCTGCGAGTGTTAGAGATTTTAAAAATCTCAGCTGGTCCAAAAGTGAATGCGGATAAATCTTTAATCTTTTTCAGCAAAAATATGAAGCCAGAGATCAAAGATAATGTCATCAATGCACTAGAGATGCGGGTAGCTGGTGATAATAGCCTATATCTTGGTCTTCCTAGTACAATCGGGCGGAATAAATCGGCTATGTTTAGGAGTTTGAAGGATAAGATTCATGGGTGTATTCAAGGTTGGGATGGCAACTGATTTTCAGGGGCTGGTAAAAAGACACTTATTAAAATGGCGCTGCAGTCTATTCCCACGTATACTATGAGCATTTTTCTACTACCGAACAAAGTTTTCCAGGATATTGAGAGTGTGATTAGCAACTATTGGTGGAAGACTTCAAAGCACAACAAAGGAATTCACTGGTGTAGTTGGGATAAATTAAGTAGTCACAAAAACAATGGGGGTATGGGTTTCAAGAAAATAAGAGATTTCAATTTAGCGATGCTGGGAAAGTAAGGTTGGAGGTTGTTAAAGTTTGACAATTCTCTCATTGGGCGTGTTTTTAAAGCAAAATATTATCCTTATAGCAGTTTTTTGGATGCAAAACTAGGCCGCAATCCCATCTATGTCTGGAGAAGCATTTTAGAAACACAAACACTACTGAAAAGAGGAGCAAGGTGGCGAATAGGGGATGGTTGGAGCATTTCGGTAGTTGATCAACCCTGGCTAACAGATATGCAGAACCCTTAATTATTACTCATCATGAAGATTTACGAGGAATGACAGTTGACCAGCTGTTTAAAATAGGTGTTAGAGCCCGGGATGAGAATATTATTGAAAACTTGTTTGTTAATCATGACAGGAGAGCAATCTATGATGTGGTGTTATGCCGAAATCAGTGTATAGACACCAGATACTGGTGCTTTAAGCAAAATGGTCACTATTCAGTAAAAAGCGCGTACCAACTTCTGCAGAGGGATCATGGTAGTTGGGCTTTTTATGCTGATAATAGGTTATGGAAAGGGTTGTGGAAGATTCAAATGCCAGCAAAAGTCAAAGTCTTTATGTGGAGGGCTTTAAATAATTGTCTGCCAATAAAATGTAAGCTTCAAATAAGAATGGTGCATGTAGATAATATTTGTTCGTTATGTGGAAGTGATACAGAAACTACAACTCATTATTTTATTCACTATCTTTTTGCAAAAAATTGCTGGAACTTAATATGTCCGGGGTTAGTTTTGACAGCTCGTGGAATTTAGTGACTTGGTATACTTTTGTAATGGATCAAATGAAGGAAAAAATGTCTAAAATTAGTGTGGTCTGCTGGAATATATAGAGAGCTCGAAAAGATGTAACATGGAATAACAAGAATGTGCGTGCTGAGAACATGGTGTCTGTTGCAGTTGCATATCTTTCACAGTGGCAAAATGTTAGAAAAAAAGGAAAGTTACTTCCCATACGCCTGTTACTTCACCAGGTAACACTGAACGTTGAACGAAACCAGAGCGTGGATGTGTTAAGATCAACTGTGATGCTGCGTTATTCACCAGTACGAGTCAGTTTGGAGTAGCTTGGGTAGTGAGGGATGATAAAGGAAATCTTCTTTATGCAAATTGTCAATGTTTTGAAGGTAAACCAGAAAGTCGCTATGCTGAAGTTGTGAGTATTAGGGAGGCTCTAATTTGGACTAAAGGTGCAATCGATAGTAGAGAATGAAGCAATGATCCTGACCTGCAGCTACGGTTTGTAGTGGAGTCTGATTGTTAGTTAATAGTGACTGCTATGCTTCACCCGAAGGAAATCTATTCACCAATTGGTAGTGTAATAGATGAATGTAGGAGCATTTTTCAGTCTTATAACAATTTAAGTATTGTCTTTGTTAAACGATTTGGGAATAAGGCGGCTGATTGGTTAGCTAGCTCGTCATATTCAAATTTAGGTTATATTTCCAGAGGGAAGTCCGTTCCTCCTGATCTTTTATGTATTCTGGAAGATGATTTGAAGTAATGAAATTTAAAATTTGCCTAAAAAATATATATACTAGTTAAAATATTTTGTAACGAAGAATTTGGAAAAAAAAGAAAGGAATAAAGTAATAGATGATGAATAAGGAAAATACTAGAAGAAAAGACTTTTTAACCGTGTTTGAATAATAGTTTCAACTCCAACTTCCATGTTATTGCCGATCAAAATCATTGTCGCGTATGAATAAAACAAACTTAGATCCAAGATCTAATTCATACACACCAACTATCCTCCCCAAATCTCAACGATCTAACCTCTCCAAAATGACGAAAACACCCCTGATCCCTCTCCTCCTCCTCCTAATCGCCGCCGCGCTCCTCCCCTCCCCATCTCTCGCCGAAGTCAAAACCCTAAAAATCACCAACGACGCCCGACCCATGATCCTCTTCGAGAAATTCGGGTTCACCCATACCGGTACCGTTTCAATCACCGTCTCCGCCGTCTCCGTTACCTCCTCTCTCTCCCAACCCGACCCGTCTCGTCTCGGATTCTTTCTTTTATCCGAAGAATCTCTAATTCAAGTCCTCTTAGAGCTCCAACAAAACCCTAATTTCTGCGTGGTGGATTCACATTACATTAATCTGTTGTTTACCTTTCGTGATCTGTCTCCGCCGCCTCACTCGTCGTTTAATAAATCGTATCCGGTGAGTTTTCCGAATGAGTATAGTTTGTTTTTCGCGAATTGCGCGCCCGAAAGTCAGGTTAATATGGATGTCAAGACGGAGGTTTATAATTTGGATAATGGAGGGACTACTAAGGATTATTTGTCTGCAGGTTTAACTCAGTTGCCTTCGCTTTACTCGTTTTTTTCAATTGTTTATATTGCGTTTCTCGGGTTTTGGTGTTTGAATTGTGTTAGGAATAAGAGATCCGTGCATCGGATTCATTTACTTATGGGGGGATTACTTGTCATGAAGGCGTTGAATTTGATTTGTGCTGCTGAGGATAAGCATTATGTTAAGGTTACGGGCACGCCTCACGGTTGGGATGTTTTGTTTTATATTTTCCAGTTTATTAGGGTTGTGCTGTTGTTTACGGTTATTGTGTTGATTGGGACGGGGTGGTCGTTTTTGAAGCCGTTTTTGCAAGAGAAGGAGAAGAAGGTGTTGATGATTGTGATCCCGCTTCAGGTTTTGGCTAATATTGCTTCGATTGTTATTGGGGAGACTGGGCCGTTTATTAAGGATTGGGTTACTTGGAACCAGGTATTTTTGTTGGTGGATATTATCTGTTGCTGCGCGATTATTTTCCCGATTGTGTGGTCGATTAGGTCGTTGAGGGAAACTTCCAAGACTGATGGGAAAGCGGCAAGGAATTTGGCGAAATTGACACTGTTTAGACAGTTTTACATTGTGGTGATTGCTTACTTGTACTTTACCAGGATTGTTGTTTTTGCACTTAGGACGATTGCGGCATACAAGTACCAGTGGGTGTCATTTGCAGCTGAGGAAGTTGCTAGTCTTGCATTTTATATGGTTATGTTCTATATGTTCAGGCCTGTTGAGAGGAATGAGTACTTTGTTCTTGATGACGAGGAGGAGGAAGCAGCTGAAATGGCTTTGCGGGATGAAGAATTCGAGCTCTGAGCTTCTAGGGGTGGAACCACGATCGTTGGTTTGTCTTTTTATTTCTTCTATACTGTCCACTTGGTGAATTAGTATGAGTTGTCGGATAAACTTATAAGTAGTTTTGTTTGACAATACTGTTATACGTTGTTTCTTTTTATTCTGCCGCTTAACTTCATTGTCACGGAAATAGTACTCGTGTTTTGAATTGTGAATCTACCGCCCTTTTGTGTATTCAATGCAGGTAGTTGATTCACTTGGAATTGCCAATGGCAGTTCTTGTTTATTATAAATACGTTTTGTTTTTTCTCATTGAGATTGATTTTGTGGGTTCCACGGCAAGGATTCTCATTTATTACATGGTTCTCTTTCTTGACATATTATTGGGTGCATTTTTGTTGGGCTTACATTTTTTAAGTTAGTATTGGGAGATTTGCTGAATGACGTGTGGTATTGATGGAGTTCAGTCTGTTCTGCATGCGTAGCTGCATTTTTTTTTATTTTTTATTTTCTAAATTTAGCTATTATTGCAAAAGACAACCTTTTATGTCTATTTTTCGATGGTGAAATTATGTAAAAAATGCTTGTAGAATCTTGTGTTATATTATGATGACGAGTAGACGTTTCTAAACGCAATAAATACGACCTTCTTGTACTCTTTTCTTGTTTTATCTTACATATGGTCAAAGTTACTAACTGGTAGAATACAGTAAAATTTTGTTCTCTTACTATTTTTGTAAATGCAAATGTGAATGTCTGTCGATAAAGAAACATTTTATTAGTATCATCTACTTTGAAGTTTGCATCCTAGAGTTTTATCCAAGTTAAAAATTTGATGCACCCCAAGACTTCAAAACCTGCTCAACTATTACTCAAGTTGTACAGATTACTTTGATCAATCTTTAATCAACCGGTCAACCCCAAGCACACTCTTTTCAACATTATCTGGAACACTGATCAAAAGCCTGTTTCGTAAATTGAAAAGTTTTAGTTGAAAGAAAATATAATTGGGAGATCTCATATTACTGTTTTCATGTTGACCTAGGAAATTCTATGGGGTCTACCATAATACTTAATCTTTAGGTGCATGCAAATAGATGATTTATAAATTTTGTTGAGGAGCCCGTTTGAGGAGTGTTTTGCTCAAATCTGAGGGTTTATGATTGAAACTGGGTTATTTAGGATTCTAGATCATGTACTATATATATATTTTTGTGTATGTATGTCTTTTGTTTTCTTTTCGGGATTAAGATTGGAAATCTCTCAGGGGATGTTGTGTATATATGAGTATTACTTTACATATAATATGGTAGCAAATAAACTAGATTTAGGCTTTAAATGTCATTAGCTGGTGCCTGGTTGTAATAACCATCTTCACTTGTCCCATTTGATGAGTACTATGGGATCA
Source organism: Anethum foeniculum (assembly GCA_003724115.2). Taxonomy (NCBI): domain Eukaryota; kingdom Viridiplantae; phylum Streptophyta; class Magnoliopsida; order Apiales; family Apiaceae; genus Anethum; species Anethum foeniculum. The sequence goes on from PHNY01139554.1 coordinate 12,407, forward strand.
GATGTAGTTATCTGTTACCTTTCTGTTAGACAAGTGAAGTTGATTAGTGCAGGAGTGCTTATTTCTCAACCTGTGAATTATAATAAAAATTACTGTGAATTACAAGAAAAATTATGATCCTGTATTAAGAGCTAAATTAGCCGAAGGTATGGGTCCAAAAGGCCCCTATCCTTTCCTTCACTACCTCAATCTGAGCTGATTTTTGCCTTTTGTTTTGTTCATGTTCATACTATTTTTTCAACCACTATCCAACCTTTGTTAGGAAATCGAGTGTGTTCATCTCATTTTTGAAGAGCTTTATTTCATATTGAAGCATTTGCATACATAGCATTTTGGACAATCTCAATCTGATTTTCTTATCTTGGGATAGGCATGAGATAATAGCATGCAGTCCCTACAATTTGCTTCAAAGACACTGTAAAGTTCTGGTCTTTTTGCCAACTAATTATTATAGACCGAAGTTTAAATTATGATCAATAGTTATAGTTACTTGCACAAGATTGAATGATATATCTGATTTCCACTTGTTCTTGTCAACAGACAAGTAATACTGAAATAGCATGCTTTTTCAATTTAATCAGATGAACCGACAACTGCTTGCTCGAATCTAGTTTCTTTTTCAAATTTAAACTCAATGAACAACATTTTAAAAGGTAAAATGGCATTTTCCTTGATAATTTTTTGCGATTTTTTTTCTGAAAACAAGTATCTTTTGAAGGGAAAATTTTAGCTCATTATAGTAAGGGATGTCTCCTGTTAGAATATGCTGTGACAATCAGTAACTTGGATTCACATGATCACCGAATTAACTGCCTTCAAGTGACAAGTATTCAACTAAGGCATACCATTCAAGAGAAGTCATGCCCCCACAACAACATTTTACACGGAAATCTCACATTTTATCTGGCTGAAACTTGAAATCCAAGAGCACTACGCTGGCATGTCAATCAAACTCATTTGGGATTAAGAGATGATTTTGCATGCCAAAAACAAGTGAAATTTCTCGCTTTGCATGGTCAAAGGGAGAAAGAACAGATGCATCCTCATACGACACGCACAATGGTGAATATGCTAAGTGCCGTTTTCATCATCTTCAACTTTCTTCACACTCTAGCTAATGTATGAGACCAAGAAATTCACTATTTACCAGAACTGTGACTTTGTTTAGGACGACGACACCCTGAAACACATCATAAGAAAAATCTGGGACCTCATCCAGTAGGACTAGGACCTCATCCCCAACATCTTCCAACTCCAACACAACCGCAACCCCTGGCTCTGCTATTTTCCAAAACAACCGCTACCTCATATAGGACCGCATCTGCAGCCTCTGCCAATTCCAACACCGCTGCCTACACAACCACTACCTCCCATAAGTGCTAGATCAAGTTCCACTTATGCCAGTCCCGACATCAGAGCAAACAAAACCTGAATTGCCACATAAGCAGAGTACAATAAGAGATATGTACTGTGCAATGACTTCATCAAAGCCTCAAGACTATCTCGCTGCTCATAATGTATTCAGGGCAAAGATGGGGGCCCTGCCATTGCAATGGGACAAAAAGCTAGAATACTATGCATTGGCATATGGAACCAAACGTGCAGCATTCACTTGGAAGAATAAGCAACAAAAATAACCTTACGAAGGGGGAGTGCAAGTGTAAAAAGAAACAGGTAGAGGCATGTGTGGCCATTTTATTGCTATCATTTGGAAGACCCCCAGAAAGAATAGGGTGCGCGAAACTTAGATGTGAGGCTGAGAAGGGGAAATTAGTTGTTTTGTTCGTACGATCCACCAGGTAATGTCATTAGTCAGGATCCACTTCATGCTCATGCACAATGACACGAGCCTGCAATTTTCTGCTGGCTCTGATTGAGAGGAGTAATTTTTTTCCGAAAGAATATGATAGATTGCAGTAGAGATTAGTGGGTATTGTTTGTCAGATAGGTGTATCAGTGAATATCTAATTTTCAACATATATAGGTTTTGTGTAAATGGGATCATTGGCGTGCACTGTCTTAGATTTAGATGTGAATAATATGGATTTATATCAAAGCTAAGAACTGGCAGAATGGTTGTTTATTCTGGAATCAGCAGTACACTTTTAGGCTTTAGCAGTATGCCTTTTTTATTACATAGATGCTTTATAGCTCAGGCATCTTGCGAAAGATTATATTGCTCATGTTGGCATCTGACTGTTAAAATTCAGTTTGAATGTACTGTTCCAAGCGGATCTGATGACAAGTTTCTATGGAAAACATAGCAGCTATGAATGACATTTTTGGCTTGGGGCTCAGGTTTGTTAAGAGCAGAATCCTAACACAATTAAGATTCTCCTCCCAAACCAGTACGTATTAGTGAAATCAAAATGTATCTTAGTTCCCCGAACATAGTTACACAACAAGCAGTGAAGTAGGCAATCGTGATACATCTAGACAAATCTGTGCTTACAAAATCAAGTTGCATGGTGATAAGCTCAATATTCAGAAGATATCTCATTTATTAGCAACCAAATAGCTTAATTTGCATCATATAAATTTGTCAAGCTGTCCTAGACAAAACTATCTAAAAACTTGACTCAAACCTCATTTCTACGATTCTACTATAGGGATTTTCTTAATCTAGCAGGGTTTGTATTCATGTTCTTTAGCATAGGTTTTCCCCTAACTAGGCGACATAAGACATAACAGTTAGGCCCTTTAATTGTTTGCTTCCTGATTTATATGTTGGTAGAGAATATTGATAACTAGAGAAAAGAAAAAACACTTAATCTGAAGAGAATACTGTTGTCTGGATCTGGTAAGCTTTTGTGAAGAAGGCAGGCCAGCAGAGGTATGTAGACATGATGCTGCTGATAGTAGAAGCTCCAATAAGCATGTTCATCACTACAATCTGCAGCTGGATAGCTTCTGTAGGAGAAGCTCCTCCCATTATCATGCCAGTCATTGCACCGGGAAGTGAAATGAGACCCACAGTTTTCGCATTGTCTAGCACTGGCGATAACGCTATCACCAGAGACCTTTTCACCTGCTGAAGTGTAGCTTGGCGAGGTGTTGCGCCAAGTGCCAATGCAGTTTCCACCTAAAATGCAAAGCCATTTGAATTTGTTCACATAAGTCCAGAACCTCAAGATCCATCATCAATAAGATGCTTACTTTAACTTTATAATTATACGAGACAAACGAAGCTACTCCATATAAAAAATTTATAAAAGATTTTCTCTATGTTAAGACTTACCAAGCTCATCTGCGTCCTGATATCATCGCGTAGTCTTTTCATTGTAACACCAGTGACAGTCATTGAATTACCAACCATCATTCCTGCAACAGGAATGATATATCTCGGAGTAAAAGGGAAAACTTTGAGCAGAACTAGCAGAAACATTGTAACTGCAGTTCCAACTAGAATGGAGGCTCCTGCAACATACTTGCCTCGTGGCACATGTTTAGCGCGCTGACCTGCTGTATAACCAGCAACAACCACCTGCCAACAAAAAAAGGCAACTCATCATCAGACCAAGAACTCCACACTAAATACTGCTAGTAATCCTAATAATCAGAGGAACCTGCAAAGTACACCTAGTTCACTCCATATAATTAACTAAAGTTATCGAGAAGTTTGTTTATACAATCAAAGTCTCTAAGCAACTAATCAAACGCATACACATAAGTTTGCTAAAGATTTGAAGTGTAAGTATTACCATGAAAAGGTAAGCCATGAGTATCCAGACACTGTTATCTTGAGTGAAAACAAACTCAAGAACAAAGCCAATGACAGAAAGCTGAAGAAAAGCTCTGAGAATGGAGTAAAGCATTTCACCCTCAAGCCCCAACTTCTGAAGATATGATAACAACACAGCTACCAGTACAACAGCAGTGGCTGCCACAGGCTTCACCATTCCCTTCAGGAACTCAATAAACCATTCCCATTCCATTTTTATTGCTAATCACTAGAATTATCAGCCTCAAACAGTTTCAAAGGTTTACCAGGTCTTGACTATATATACGGAGACGTACACACACATAGATAGACAGACAGATAAGTACTCATCTCCAGAAAAGGCCTGCCCGGATAAGCAAAAGAAGAAGGGGATGGTGAAAGGGAATGTTAATTGTCAGGCTGGCTTATAATAATAATAGAGTACTCATGTAAGTGGAAGATACTTTAGGTAGCAAACTTTGAATTATTTCGACAAAGAAACCCTGAAAAAGCATGGTTACATGTGGGAAAGGGTTCTATGCTGAGTCGCCTTTTCAAATTCAACTGAGCTTGCTGCCAAGGAAGATACTCTCAAGTAAAGTAACAAGTCAGTTGTTATTGTAAGAAGATATTTTTGTTGCAATGCTCAAATGCCTATTTGATACCGGATATTCCGATTATTGTTGTTTTATCAAGTAAATATCGACAAAATAAGATAAATAGTTATTTGTTCAGTCAGAGAATGACATAAAAACTTTGATCATAAAAAAAAAAAAAAAAAAAATTGTAACTAAAAATTGCACAGGATGTTAGGAGGTGATTCTTAGTACATAAGAATATAAGATGTTGGTGGACTGTGGACAAAGGGCAATCTTTGAAATAACCAACTTTGAAATTTTCTAATTCGGAATTTTGGTGATAAGATAGATTCCAACAGTAAAGAGCGTGACGTGCACATGCATTATCTTTAACACTCTGCTTGAGGACGTGGAAGCACAAGATCCCACTGAGATTTGCATGGGGAGTGCTGAGCGTGTCATCAGTATCATTGAATTGAAATCTACACGTATTCTAGAGTAAATAAAATTGTATACAAATTTTTTTACAAAATAAATATGTGTCAAATATTAATTGGAATGGATCATGTATTCATATTAATAATCTAATTAAAATATAATAACTCATGTGCCACGTCATTTTGTAAATATTTTATATACCACATATTTTGTACATGTAGCACTACTCATGTACACATCACTGAGTTTATATACAGGGATCACAACAACTAACTTCTACCTATTCTAACTAACTTGAAGAAACTGAAATGACACAAATATCCCTGCATACTAGCTAGTTACTATTTACAATCTAATATGCTTAGGGCCGGTTTGGGGTTCTACAAAAAAGTAACTTATAACTTAAAGTTGGAAAATGTCGATTAAGTAATATGTAAATCATTGATTATAAGTTACTTAGGCGTTTGAATAATTTTGCTTATAAGTTGGTGATAAGTTAATAATGTGTTTTGTAATCATAACTTATAATTTTTTTAAAAACTTAAAATTTTAATATATTAATACAAAATTAAAAACTAAACTAAAAACATAAATATCTGATCTTGAATGACACTTTGACTTTGTGCACAAATTTTAAAAATTTGCGAACACATAGTAGATTTTTTTTAAAAATAATTTACGTTTAAATGCAAATTAGTAATTACATAAATTAGTAATTTTATCACACAAATATAAAATTTAAAAAGAGAAAATTTAATAACTGTAATACAAATTATATCCTTATATATAATTAGACTAAGGGAGTTAATATGGTATGGTATGGTTTGGTCGTTAGTGCTGCACTTTAACTAAAATATGTAACTAACAAGTCCTACATTTACGCCTAAACCTAGAACACCTAAATAACATAATTAACGACTCATGCACCTGCACCTAAACCTAGAACACCTAAATGACATAATAGCTAAAAATATATATTAAATACATATTGTCACCTAAATAATATAGTAGCTAAAAATATTTATTAGATACATAATGTAAATTATAAAAATATATTATAGAAGTTTATTCTTAAATTTTATTATAAAAATTAAATCAAGATTTATACATTAATAAATTGCATTAACTTCAATTATTAATAACTAAACAAAAATGAT
>PHNY01139554.1:18558-31777 GCA_003724115.2 Anethum foeniculum
ACGATTTCATAAAATATAAAAAATATATATTATTTCAAAAATGTAACAAAAATTAAAATAACATACATATATTAAAGAAATAATATTGTCAACTTAAGTTATTATTAGAAAAAAATATGAACTAAATTATGTTAAAATTTTAGTAGAAAAAAATTCAAAATAATATAAAAATTATATTTATATAAATAATTTATAAATTACCCGTGCATTGCACGGGTATAAAGCTAGTTACTAAAAAAACTAGTCAAATAAGTAATAGAGTTGTTACTGGATAACACAATGAAATAAATGAATAACACTACTACGTGAACGTCAAAATATAAGAAAAAGAAGAAAACAACTAGGATTGTGAAGAAGAGTCACTAGAAATGGGCTGTGAGAATGAAAATGAAAAGCTAATTGTTAGGAATTGTCACTTTCAGAAAATGACACAAAATCCAGTAAATATGATCGACCTCTTATTCTTCCAAACAGTCCACCCAAAAATGAAACGGGCCATTCCCCATATAAGCTGATTTTATGTGCTCCCAAACAGTCACTTAACACCCTCCTTCAAATTTGGAAGGGCTAAATAAATTACGCGCTCCCAATTTGGCAAGTAACTCCTTCAGGGCTAAATAAATTACGCGCTCCCAATTTGGCAAGTAAGAATTGCAGACGAGCTGCAGAAAGCAGCTTAGTTAATAAGTCAGCAGGTTGATGATGCATGGATAGATACAATGGTTGAGCCAATCCCTCCTTGAATTTATCTCTGATGAAATGGCAATCCAACTCTATATGTTTAGTGCGTTCATGAAGCACTGGATTTTCAGCACTGGATTTTCAGCATTGGAAATGGCAGAGGTGTTATCACAATACAAAGGAATAGGTCCGGGAATAGAAAATTTTAATTCAGTCATGATATTGAATAACCAGGTGACCTCACAGAGAGTTGTTGCTAAAGATCTATACTCAGCTTCTACAAAAGATCGTGCTACTGTAGACTGCTTCTTACACTTCCAAGAGATAAGAGAATCGCCCAGCATTACAAAATAACCTGATAACGACTCTAAGCTGCAGAGGACTCTTTGCTGAAAGAAATAAACATTGCACTGGTGCAGCTTTAATATATCTAAGCAACTTTAGAGTTGCTTTCCAATGAACATCAGTAGGAGTAGCCATAAACTGACTTCAAATGTGAACTGGATAGGAAATATCTGGCCTTGTTATTGTCAAGTAAATCAGTTGACCTACTAATCTTCTGTAAGCTGAAGCATCAGGAAGTGCATCACCAGTTGTGTCTTTCAGATTGTGTTGAGATTCCATAGTGATAGAACTTGGCTTAGCACCCATCATGCCTATATTATCCAGTAAATTTAATGCATATTTCCTTTGATGTAAGTAAATACCTTCAGATGATCTTGCAATCTTAAGACCTAGAAAGTAATTCAGATCACCCAAATCTTTGAGATTAAAATGAGAAGCAATAAAATCCTTGACTTTAACAATTTCTTGAAGACATGATCCTGTAAGGATAATGTCGTCCACATACCCCAACAACATAGTACAAGTAGCTGATGTTTTCAGATAGAATAAAGAAGAATATCCTTTAGATTGAATAAAACCATAATCAAGTAAGGCCACAGAGAACTTGTCAAACCATTCCCGTGGAGATTGTTTGAGTCCATAAATGGACTTAATCAATCTGCATACCGGATTTTTCCCTTTAAAAGAATCAGGAATAACAACACCTGGTGAAATCCTCATGTAAACCTCTTCATGAAGATCTCCATTAAGAAATGCATTAGTAATATCCAACTGATTTATATGCCGGTTTTGAATGGCTGTAATGGACAAAATAAGCCTCACAGTTGCCATTTTAGCAACTAGAGCAAAAGTCTGAAAGTAATCAACACCAGCAGTTTGTGTAAAGCCCTGTGCAACCAACCTGGCCTTATATCTATCAAGTGAACCATCTAATTTATATTTCACCTTGTAAATCCATTTACACCCCACAGCTTTCTTATTTTGTGGTAGACTAGTTATCTGCCAGGTATTATTAGCTTCAAGTGCATTAAGCTCAACTTGCATAGCTTTGCACCAATTTGAGTTCTTAATAGCTTGAGAATAGAAAAGAGGTTCTTGAATAGCCATAGTATTTGCTAGAAAAGATTGATATTTTAAACTAAATTGCTGATCTGAATTCACAGATTGAATAGGATATTGAACAGCTGAAAGAGCATTTTTAGTACACTGTTTTTTTTTACTGTGAAGGGTAAACCAGTATAGTCTGAGAACTTAGAAGGTAAGACTTTTTGTCCAACAGGTCTAACATGATTCTGTATTGAATGAGAATTTTGAGTAGTCTGAGGAATGATAGATGAATTACTCTGTATAGGAGATGAGCAGATGTCTGTAGACACATCATCAGGAGAAGAAAACAATTGTGTATCTGAAGAATTTTGATTTTGTCTTGTACTCTCAGTAGTTTGTGGAGAAACAGTATAGATATCATCAATAAAAGAAGATTATGGAGGAAACATATATTCAGAAGAAGAGTCACGGATAGAGACTTTGTAAGGGAAGACTGATTCACAAAACACACATCTCTGGAAACAAACATGTTACCAGTTTCTAAATTCAGTAGTTTGTATCCTTTTTGATTATGTGAATATCCTAAGAATATACATTTTACAGCTCTTGAGGCAAATTTGTCTTTCCTTACAGCCAAAGTAGAAGCATAAGCCAAACAACCAAATACTTTGATATGGTCATAGGATGGAGATTTGTTAAAAAGAACTTCATAATGTGACTTATTCCCAAGAACTGAGAGTTCTGTTTATCAAATAAGTTGCAGTTATGAGACAATCCCCCCCCCCACAAATGAATAGGAACATTAGACTGAAATCTGAGAGCCTTAGCAACAAACAGTAGGTGTTTATGTTTTCTCTCAACCCGGCCATTCTGTTGTGGAGTCTCAGTACAAGAACTTTTATGAGTTATTCCAAGAAAAGTAAAAATTGAAGACAGTTCTTTATTAAAGAACTCAGTGCCATTGTCAGACCTTATTGTCTGAACTTGAGCACTAAAATGATTACTAATATATGCAAAGAACTTTTGAAAAATAGAACAAACTTGAGTTTTACCGGATAACTGAAAAGTCCAGGTACTCCTGGTACAATCATCAACAATAGTGAGAAAGCCATTACAGGTATGATAAGTCTTGTGTCTATAAGGCCCCCACAAATCACAATGAAGTAATTGAAAAGGAGCTACAACATGATTTTCACTAGAAGGAAAGAAGATCTGCTTTACTTAGCAAAATGACAAACATCACAAGGAATAGTACATGACTTATTAGTTGTACTAATTCCACTGATTTTCCGAATAACATTAAAAGGAATATGACCTAATCTGGCATGCCAGAGAGAGTTTGAAGAAGTAGACTGCACATGGCTGCAAATTGCATCAGTATGTATAAGAAATAGTGGAGAAAATTGTTGAGTAGAAGCAGGGATGATCAACTTGTAGAGATGACCTTGAAGTTTACCAATCCCCAATATTTTCTTCTGTGTACAATCCTGAATTACACAAATATTTGACAAGAATTGAAAGATACATTTCAAAGTAGATGTTAGCTTACTAACAGAAATGAGATTGAACTGAAAATGAGGTACCAGCAGTACATCATAGAGAACTATATCAGGAGTCAACTTCAATGTTCCTTTCATATGAATCTTAGTATGTTCACTAGTAGGTAAACAAATATCAACATCACATGAAACAATATCAGAAAGCATATCATGAGAGCAAGTGATATGATTGGTTGCTCCAGAATCCACAATCCAATCATGTGAAGAATGACAATTAATAAGACAAAGAGATGTCATGTATGAACAAAAATGATTAGTACCTGTTTGAGGTAGATCAGTCAAAGTTGGAGAGACTTAACTCTGATTCAATAGAGAAAGAAGTTGCTGATATTGAGAAGCAGATAAACAAGTATTGACATTTTCAGCATTTTGAGAAACATGAGAGGCACAAGTATTGCCAGTAGTATCCTTAGAATCAGAAGAAGCACCAGTAGTAGCCTGAGAAGTAGTAGCTACTTGTGCAACCATTATGTTCTCAAACTGATTAGGTTTAGTAAAACCTGAATTTGCACTTTTGTTGCGATGAGGAAAACCAATTAAATAGAAACAGCGATCACTAGTATGATTTTTGCCATGACAGTGAGTACATTCCAGATTATTCCTCTTAAAATCAGACTTCTTGAATTGTTCAGATTTCTTGAAATTTGGTTTAGAAAATCTTGATTTACTCATTAGTGCAGCAGACTCAATAGCAGACTGAGCCAAATTCACACAGTTTCTTTGTCGTTCCTCTTGTTGAAATAATGAAAGAACACTAGTAAGCGGAGGCATATGAGTCATCATTAATTGACCATGAATATTCATATAAACTTTATTTAATCCCATCAGAAATTGTGTAACCTTCATCATCTCATCATATTGTTCCAGTTGATACTTTGCTTTACAAGTACAAGTACAAACACATTTCGGTATACTAGAAGCATGAAGTAAATCATCCTAGAGCATCTAAAACTTTGTGCAGTAGCCAGAAATTGTAAGTGTATCTTGAGTTAGTACACTCAACGCTTTCTTGAGTTCAAACACACGTGGACCATTACTTTGTGAGAAACGTACATGAATATCAGTCCACACATCAGTTGCCAAAGTGATATAGACTAAACTAGATCGAATCTCAGGAACAATTGAATTAAGTATCCAGGTAATTATCATATCATTACAGCGTTGCCAGTGAGAGAAATAAGGAGAAGATTCACCTGGAATTTTGTACTTTCTGGTGACAAAACCTAGCTTGTTCTTAGCAGAGAAAGCAAGCGACATCGAACGCTTCCATTCGGTGAAATTCTCACCAATTAACGCAGCAGAGACTAAGATCTGACCAGGCTGATCAGAGGGATGAAGATACAAAGGATGACTAGCTTCTAGAACAAGTGAATGAAAATCACTTTCAAGATCAGTTGAAGAATCAATTGCTTCAGTTGGATTTGTCGCAGTATCAGTATTATTTGTTATATTTTCAACGATAGCCATGTGTATTCAGCAAGAACAACACTAAAATTGTGAGGAACAACACTCAAAACAGTAGAAATGAACAAACTAAAGTGAAATATGATCAAGAACGATCAATTTGATGAAGAAACAATAAGATATGATAAGGAATTAAGCAAAAACGAAAAGATGATAAAAGTTTCGATGAAGCTTTAATGGCGGAAAAATTGTAACTAACTAGAGAGAGAAAAATTAGTTCTTATTTCTGCTTTGATACCATGAAGAAAGAGAAAGTTGAGATAAAATGATCTCATTGAATTGAAATGTACACATCAGTGAATTTATATACAGCAATCACATCGACTAACTTCTACCTATTCTAACTAACTTGAAGAAACTGAAATGACACAAATATCCCTACATACTAGCTAGTTACTATTTACAATCTAACATATTGCTATGCTTAACAAAAGTTAAATAAATAATACTATAGGTGGATCTTATGGAATACAGGGACATGTTTAGGTGCGAGATTATGCACCTGGAGAGGTTGGGAATTTAGAGAACTCCGGCCTCCACAGTCCACACTATAATACAATCGTTGTTTAGAGTATAAAGTAAAACTCATGTCAATCTAATACTATAACAGCTTCATCAATGAATATTGTGTAGATTGTAACGTAAAACTCATTCCAACCTAATACTATAACGGTATCAAAATGATATCACGTTTTACACTAAATAAATTTGATTTTACAATAAGTTTGTTATTTTTCAAAATTCTCTAATATTTTTGTATTAGATAAACGGATTGGAATCACGTAATCTTAATAGACATGTAAATTTACTCAAATAAATTATTTTACTCCTAAATGCATCGTCGATATTATTATCCTAATTACAATCTTCTTGCCTTTCTTTAATATTAGAATAAAGCTATCAAGAGATAAAGAGTTCTGAAAATAAAGACGGCAGAAATAAGATAGCCGAGGAGCAAGGAGACAATACAAACTGCATGTCTGTTTCTTCTTACAACTTCACTCCTGTGTTCTATTCACATTTGCATTTTGTATAGTATTTCTTCAAAATCATGTGATTGGCCCATTTTTATTTGACAGACTTGGATTGCTATTAACTTTAAACTTTCTCAGAACTTTGTACATGATCTATGGCTCGTATTAAAAATTGAATAACGATACATAATCAAAAGGTCTGTATTGATATCAATTTTTGTCCAGTAAATTCTTGAGTTTGCATTAAATATCTTTAATATAACGTAAAATGCTCGCTTTTAAATTTTGGACTAGTAACGCCATATTTATTTACTCTCTCGTCTCTCTCTCTCTGGTTCTTGAATCCTTCTTTCTCATTGTGCTGTTCTATATGTACCGTTTTTAATCTTGCTAAACTACAATGCAACAACAGGCCGGCTGTTTTAATAGATGAGTTTTTTTAGCTTCTTTTCACTGTCTTCATCCTCCCCTGTTGACTAGCCACCCAATCTTCTATACTCGGCTGTAGCTACAATAATTCCATTATCATGGAAGATTCCTGATAATTTTAAAGACACTGTGTTTTCATTCATTTTTGTAATCTCCATGTCATTCCAGTGATATCTAAATCGTTCAGGTAGCGGATTGAGAATCAAGATACTACAATGTCGACTTCACGGAAGAGGGTGATTGCAAGTTCCTCTTCGTCGCAGACTTCAAGGTCAAGTGAAAAGCCAACCAGAGATTTACGATCAAGCAAGGGAAACTCGAGTTTTAAGCATGAAAAAGACGGAGTCAATGTGCAGGTAGTGTTGCGTTGCAGGTGAGTCGTCAGAGCGGAGATGCTTTAGTTTCAATCACGATCTTATTTTGAAGATTGACTTTTTGTATATGCTGATAATGGTGAAAGCATGCATTCATGTTTAGGCCCTTGAGCGATGAGGAGGTGAAGGCAAAGACGCCTGTGGCTGTTTCTTGTAATGAACTTAAAAGAGAAGTCACGGTATTCCAGAACATGGGAACTAAACAGATTAATAAGACATTTGTGTTTGACAAGGTCTAGCACTTTAGTGATTATAAGTGTCCTTTCTTAATTAGGCATGATCAATTATCTTGAATCAGGTACATATGATTAATAAAGTCTTTTATACATTGTTTGTCTAGGTATTTGATTCAAATTGCAAACAAAAAGACTTGTATGATCAGATTGTTGCTCCTATAGTTAATGAAGCTCTAGAGGGCTATAACTGCACTATCTTTGCATATGGCCAGACTGGAACTGGAAAGACTTATACAATGCAAGGTGAAGGAAGAAAAGATGGGGTATGCTTGTTTCTGGAATGAAATAATTCTATGTGTTTGTTAAAGATAGATGATCTACTTAATCCACTCTACTAAAACCTTTAAGACGGTTGGTTGGTAACTCAATGTAGTACTTTAAGACAGTTGGTAATCTCTATATAGTACGACAGCTCTGGTTTAAAAAAGGTCATGAGTTCATAACTTAACAGAGATTTTATGTCTGTGTCAGTCGCTAGGTCTTAATTTGCTTCTTTATTTGTAGAAGGGAGGGATACATATGGATGCAGGGGTTATTCCAAGAGCTGTACAGCAAGTTTTTGACATCCTTGAAGCTCAGAAGGCTGACTACAGCATAAAAGTGTCGTTTATAGAGCTCTACAATGAAGAGGTAACAGATCTTCTTGCACCAGACGAGGGACTGAAATGCTCTGATGGCAGAATAAAGAAGCCAGTAGCTCTTATGGAATATGGCAGAGGGGCTGTGTTCGTTAAAGGCCTTGAGGAGGAGGTAGTATACACTGCAGATGAAATATTCAATATATTGGAAAAAGGGACAGCAAAAAAGTGCACTGCAGAGACAGTTGTTAACAAACAAAGTAACCGCTCTCACTCTTTATTTACTGTCACGATTCACATAAAGGAATGTAGTTCAGAAGGAGTTGAGCTTATTAAGTGTGGAAAACTAAATCTCGTTGATCTTGCTGGTTCTGAGAATATATTCCGGTCTGGAGCAAAAGAGGTATAACACTGTTAAATACCAAAATATAGAGCTGTCCTTCCCCTCATGTGGTTTCTGACAATAAATACTTGACCAATGATCAGTGTTTTTAATTGCAGACTCCTTAGTACATCGGCTATCTAATTTTTCACCTGTTGAGAGATTCATATTAGTTGTATACCGTATACGTATTGTTCGTTTACACTGTGAAGCATGAGGTTTTAGTGCATCTTAACTTTGGATCAGTGAATACTTTCTGCTTCATTATGTTGAACTAGCTGATTTACCTTATAATTCCTTTCTTAATTTCTTCTATGTAACACTTCCAGAGGAAGTCTAATTATGCTTTATTTTCGTAATATATAAAGGGACGAGCAAGGGAAGCTGGTGAAATAAATAAGAGTCTCCTTACGCTTGGTCGAGTTATCAATGCATTAGTTGAGAACTCGGGACATGTTCCATACAGGTTGTAACCCTACTTTGCATATGACCGAGTATATGCTAAATATAAATAATGCTTTAAGAGATTTAACAAAATCTATGCCATATGAAATTTCAGGGATAGCAAATTAACTAGGTTGCTGAGAGATTCCTTAGGAGGAAAAACTAAGACATGCATAATTGCCACAGTTTCACCATCTATAAACTGTTTGGACGAGACACTCTGTAGTCTTGATTACGCACACCGTGCTAAAAACATTAAAAACCGGCCAGAGGTTTGTGTCGTCATTCTTTGTTATATTAGGTTTTCATATATAATATTTAATATCTAATGGTTTTATCTCCTAAATTGCTGCTAATATTTAAGTTGCAAATGCTACTTGTAGGTTAATCAGAAGGTGATCAAATCAGCAATGATCAAAGATCTCTACACAAAGATAGACCGTCTTAAACAAGGTACCATGACAACTTCAAAGATAATGTTCTTAAAGAACCATAAAACTGATGGCCTTTCTTGATCATTTTATTTTGTTTTTTGTTTCTTATCAGGTATGCTTACAACTCACTAACATTTTGTCATCTAACATTTTATTTTTATTTTTTTCATTTTTTGCTTTTGCTTCTTGTCAGAATTACATGTTACAAGGGAGAAAAATGGAATCTATATTCCGCATGATTGTTATCAGAGTGAAGAAGCTGCCAAGAAGGTTTATAAGAAGCCTCATAAGTTGATTATACCGCTCTTGTTTCATTAGCATACAACATTACGGCATTTTTAAAAATTGGACTTCGTATTCTAAACTTAATTCTACGCAGGAAATGGCTGAGAAATTAGAGCGCATAGAGCTTAATTTAGAGTTTAAAGACAAGGTATGTGTCATCTTCTTGTAGTCATTGCAGCTTCA
The DNA here is from genome assembly GCA_003724115.2 of Anethum foeniculum. Taxonomy (NCBI): domain Eukaryota; kingdom Viridiplantae; phylum Streptophyta; class Magnoliopsida; order Apiales; family Apiaceae; genus Anethum; species Anethum foeniculum. The sequence goes on from PHNY01139554.1 coordinate 27,974, forward strand.
AAAATTCCTCTTCTAGTCTGTTCAGGAGTGCTGAGAACCAAATTACTTTATGAGCAGCAACTAATGGAACTTCAAGAACTCTACATTTATCAACAACAGTTAACAGACATCTTAAAAGATAATCTTGAGAGGGTTCAGGTATCCAATCATCGAAATCACAATTTAACCTTCTCAGATTTCTTCTGGATGAGATTCTATCATTACCGCAGACATAGCCTATCAAAAGCTGCTCATGTTCATGTTTTTAACTACAGGGACAACTTGAGGAAAGTAAACAAGCTTTCTTTGATCTCGAAGAAAGTTGCAGACAAGCCAATAATACAGTTAAAGAGAAGGATTACTTGATATATAATGTCCTTGGTTCTGGTAGGTATATTGCCTTGTATTCCATTAGAACTTTATTGAGCTGGTCAAAAATTTTAAGTTAAGAATCTCAGCTCAACTTAAGATTCTTTTTCTTCTGCTTAAATTTTCTCTTCTTTCGGGTTCATCTTCTTGTTTCTCATCTATTTAAGCCAAATGGTTAAGTGACTCGGTGATGATTGTTATTCTTTCTCAGAAAAAGCCCTTACTGAACGAGCATTTGAGCTTCGAGCTGATCTGGAGACTGCATCATCCGAGCTATCCAGATTGTTTGCGAAAATTGGTTGATTTATAGCTTTCTACTAAATAATAATTTTATCAAGTTATACAAATGAAGGCATCAATTGAGGCCCTGAGCCTGATGTATCTTTGCATGTCTTTTCAACAGAAAGGAAGGACAAGATGGAAAATGGAAATAAAGCTCTAATCCAAAGCTTCCATACTCAGTTAGCTCAGCAGCTTGAGATTTTACACAGTGTTGTTGAAGTATCCGTGAAAAAACAACAAAAGCAATTGAAAGATATTGAAATAAATACAGATTATTTTGTCTCAGATAAGGATAAGGTAATTTTTTTTGGAACTGGGTTGTGCTTTCATAGCTTTCACTGGCAAATAATTAGTAATTATCCTGACATATGGATAGGCAACTGAAGAGCTGCGCGTACAACTTAGAAAGCTAAAAGATATATATGGATCTGGTATTAAATCATTATTGAATTCAGCTGGTGAACTTGATGGATCTTCCCAATTAACCTTCAACAATATAAGCTCAGAATCTTCAAAGCAGTCTTCAACTTTTGAAGATGTGAGCAACACTACTCGTCTAAATGAACCTTCTTTTACTTGTTCCTCATCATGGCTGACTCTCCAATACACATCTCTTTGTTTTACAGCTAATTAAAGAGGTCTCATCAGAGGCCAACACTGTGCTCAATGATTTCCAGAGCAGCCTCACTAGTCAAGAGCACAGTATTGCATCATATTTAGAACAACAACATGAGGTTTGTGACTAGAGTTCAATTCTCATTCACTAACTTTGAGACATAACTATTTTTTCCAACCTGGAGCGGTATTTGATACCTTTATAATTTCTTTCGCATATTGCTACTCTCTTCTCAGCGTCATGCCAAAGCATACCAGACAACTCAAACAGTTTCGAGAACTATATTGAACTTCTGCAAAATGCTAAGCACATACATCTCTAAACTGACGCTAATTGTTGAAGAAGAACAAAAAATTGATGGTCAGAAGCTATGTGCTCTTAAAAAGAACTACGAGGTATGTGTTCAGTAGGAAACCTTTTTCTTATGCTTTGGACCCTTCACAGATTCTTTTAGTAGTCTACATTTTTCTTTCTAGGAGTATGCTGATTGTGAAGAAAGGCAACTATTAAACATGGTAGCAGAGCTTTTAGCAAGTTCAAATGCTAGGAAAAAGAAATTGGTACTTGGCACCCCTTTTTGCCTGTGTTGTTGTTGCTCACCTCTGCACTGCGATCCAAATGAGTTATTTTATCTTTATTTCCATGAAGCAAGTATTATCTTTAAGTTCAGGTACAAACAGCAGCAGATGACCTTCGGGACAGTTCCACTAGCAGAACAAGCAAGCTTCAAGAGGAAATGTCAAACATCCAAAGTTGCACATATTCTGCACAGGAAGAATGTACAAGTTATGCAAGGAAAACTGAGAGACTATACCTAGAAGATACTGCCACGATGGATATTGTGAAGGATAAGATGGATAATGGCTTTAAGTTATGGTACAAGAAAAATTAACCATACAATAACTATTATGATGACTAATTCTATACTATTTTCTTACCAGAGATGCTTTTAAAACAAGAACTCATTTCTACATTTAGTAAGTATTCTCATTATCATCTGTTATCTGACCTATTGCTGATACATCTGCAGCATGAAAAAGGCAAGAATGGTTTCAGAACGATGGAATCAGGCATATGAATCCCTTCTCCGGCAGCAAAGAAGCAACGTTGACTCCATTGATTCCATCATCAAGTAAGCATATATCTTTAATTGTTTGCTACCAGTAAACATAACTATCGTATTTTTTAGTTATTACACCTCGATATGATTTCTTAGAGTTAGCATGGAATCCAATCAAAAATTTTGTGCTCATCTCTCCACGGTTGCACTTACTACACTTGAGGAAGCTGACACTGCCAACAACAGTTCCCTTTCTTACATCGAGTGTAAGTTTACATCAGATTGAGAATGAACCTTTACACTGATTGTATTATTGCAAAATTAATTAGTAACTACTATTTAAGTTATGTACTGAGAATTGACTTTCCGACTTTATTTTCAGATTTACTAGGCCTTGATCATAAAGCATGTCAGAATATTAATTCCCTTACAGTTCCCTGTCAAGAGGATTTGACAGACATGAAAAGAGCCCATTCTCAAAAAATTGCTGAGATTTCAGAAATTTCAGAGAAATGCCTAATAAATGAATACATGGCAAGTGCATCAGGAAATGCTTTATCAACTATAGTTTTCGTCTTCTTTCATTCAAAACAAGATAACATTTACATTTCTTCTTATTTATCTAAACAAAAAAAAAATTACATTGCTTATATTTCTTTAACATTTCTTATATTTATTATATCTGTCGTGACTAATGATTTATAGATGTGTATACTTTTAATTTCTAATCACCAGGTGGAAGATCGTTCTTGTCCGATGACAGTTAGAACACTTAATCTTCCTAGCATGGCATCCATAGAAGAGCTCAGGACTCCTGCATTTGAAGAGCTTCTAAATATTTTTAGAGGAGCTGATTATTCAGTTAAACAACCAAATCGGAACCCGGAGGCTGCTGCAATCAAATCCTTAGACTCCAGATATCCTCTTACTGTTACTAAATAAAGTGTGTGGTGGAACATTAAAGGTCTTTAGGTATATATAAGAAACATTACATACATTAAATACATCTATATAACTAAACAATAGCTACACAGCTAGTGTTCTTTATTCTTTAAAGAGTCCAGAATAGCATGGATTAAAGATATCTACACTCATCCTTTTTTTTCTGTCTACAAACTTAACAGAAGGTAAAATAGTAAACTTTTACTGTACTCATCACATCATATATACTTAATGAGTATCGATTTTGTATACTTTTATTTTTCAGCATAGTTATTTAGATTTGTGATGATGAAGTTGGAAGGTTAAACCATTATCAAAGTTGTTAATTTGTACTAGGACCTTATTTTACTGAATGGAGAAGCATGCTACACTACAAGAAAAAGGTTGATAGACATCGGTTTTTGGCCGATGTTTATCTTTCTTTGCGACCGATGCCTTTGTCGGTGATGTCTATTCTAGACATCGGCCAGAAACCGATGTCTGTATTAAATTACACATCGGTTATAACTTAAATTATGATGTCTATGCCACCATTTTTTATAAAATATATTACACA
>PHNY01139574.1:375-15926 GCA_003724115.2 Anethum foeniculum
GGAATGAGATAAAAATCTCGGGAGATCTTTCCTCTCCACTTACTCGTAACAGGTTTTGCCTCTATTGAAAAAATTGTATGAGATAAGTAAATTTATCCAGTTCAGACGTTTTCCTTTTGAATAAAGTATTCCCTCCAAATCCAAATATAAAGAGAGTCTATCTTGTACGAGTAGTGAAGAAATATATACGTATATACATACATACATATATGAAGTGATTGATAAATAAAAATCAGTGATCATTATCTTTAATAATTTGAAACAAGATAACGCATGTGCTTGTTGTTGTCCAATGTGCAGTTTTTAAGGATGATTTATCGTTAAGTCGGTTAGATTAATTTGTTTGGTTATTATATATTTTTCTTAATAAGGTTAACTACTACTAATATGAGATATATAAGAACATGAATATGAGTTAATTTTATCTATCAGCTACACAAGTCAAACTGAAGTACATATTTTAAAATCTTAAATATGAAGTGCTTGGATTTCATTCTGTAAAAAATTATGATATTTAATGTAACATTTTATATCAGTTACAATAAGAGTGCTGGAGTCCTTATGAACAAGTTAACAACTAATATATACTAAACTTTCTAATTTTGGACTAAGTTGTGGGCTTTGTGGCTGACTATTATTTTTCATATGTATTATTTTTATGGATTGGGATATTATAAATGATATCAGAAACTGAGTCGACTTGAAATGTCACGTACACTGCATATGATTTGTTTCATGGGATCAACGAGGGCGATGATCATAAATGTCGAGGTGTTTATCACATGATTAGGAGAAGAATGTTTGATCCTTTTACAATGACAAATAATAATTATTTTATTATCAGAGTTGATAACTCCTTGGAACTGATATGTAGTGAATTGTTGACAGGGTCGTCTAAGCTGAATATGAGGTCTCACCCAAATTTTAAAAAGTGACCCTTATATAAAAATATGTATTTAAAATTTTATATTTATATTTTACAATATAATTGATATGGGCAAAAAGTAATCCTTAAGACATAATTAATTATATATTAATTATGTAGGGAAATTTGCGTCCAAGACCCAAACATAAACACGGATATTTACTGTTCATGTCCAAGGTCCACTCGCGACCACGAATGAAAACCCATCAGCGTGGCCCAGAAGTAAAGTCCAACACGTAACCGACTCGTCCGAGGTAGGATCTAGAATCCACCGCCTCAAGGAGTCCTGGTTACCTTATATGAAGGAGTCATACTTATCTTCAATGAAGGAGACTTGTCCACCAAGTCTCCGAATCCTTATCTAAACCCTAGGTTCAAACACCTATATAAGGGGTCTGACCCCCACACTAGAACTATATCTTGGCTTGATTCTCTGCAATACAAAGATATGTAGGCACCTCGTGAGGACCGTGTAATCTCGAACACGAGTGCAGCCATTAAAGCTCGAAGCTCATAAACCCTAGCATTAATTACGCTCAAAACCCTAGATCTATTCCACAACGTTTGGCTCCGTCTGTGGGAAGAAGACATGAACCATGGCAAGAACACGAAGCCAATCTGAAGAACAAACTATTACTCACGCAGTAGCATCCACCGTTGAGATTCCACCCCAATCAACCTACGCCTCTCAAGGAGGAGAGATTCCTGTGGTGACAACGGATCCTGCTCAAACACAACGGACGAATCCCCCAATCCAAGATCCGATTCCTCAAGGGACGATTCCCCAAATTCAGATGGTGTATACACTATTGAGCATTCAGCCACATGGATTCCAGATGTCCATAACCGTCATCCCTTCAAGAACTAACCCCAACCCCATGTATGGGATGCCTTACATACCTGACGTTGGAGGAAGTGGTCACGCACAGCAGCCCCAGTACATACGAGGCTTGGCCCCCATCCCTGAAGGACGTGACTACTCTGGTCCTTATATAGAGGATGATGGTACTGAACAATATTTGGAGGAAGACGTCGCCCCAAGAAGGACACGTGCTAGCAAGGAGACTGAGCCCAGGGGGCACTCTCAATCACGAATGGCTCAAATGACGGCCTCACAAAGCATTCAAGAAAGGATAAAGGCTCATGAGACCGAGATCCAAAAGCTAAAACACGACATGGAGAGGCGACAATCAAGGAACATGCTGACTACATGAGGGTCAAGAGATAGACGTTGTTGGGCTCAAGGCATTTCTGAATACCTCAATTAACAAGCTTACACATTGTGATTATGTCACTTACATGACCTAGTGAGTTTTATCACTGAGATATATTATAGGTCTCCAATGTACTTGTTTTGTTCTCATGTACTTAGATTTATTCTGATTGCTCAAGTTTAATAATGACCTTATGGAATTGCAATTTACAAACTACGAAATTTGTGAATTTTGAATTATGAAAATTTGTGAATATTTTTAAAACTTACTTGATCCAATAGTTAGTTCGATCAGTTTTCTTGCTGGGCTGTGTAGCTCATTATTTATGATTTTCAGGTACCGGTGGCGGGTATTGCATGTGGATTGGATCAAAGTGGAACTTATGTCATCTAATAATGTTCTAGTTTTCAACTATTTGGACTTGAGCTGCGTCTTTGTGATTTTAATTTTTTATTTTAACGTCTGAATTTCTAGCACTTTAAGTTATTTTGGGATTTTATTTTAAGAATTTATGAGATTCAACTTCTATTTTAATTATATGTCCAAATGATAATAGTCCGAAAAGTCGGGCTGTTACAGTATTAATATCGATATAAAATAAAATAATAAATAAATGGATAATATTAAAATATTAATAGTATTAAATTGTTACTAAATCAATCACATAATTCATTAACAGCTGCATCATTATTACAGGGTCCGTAATGCATAAAGGTAAATTTGAATGTGTGTATTTTTATAAGAATAACTCCTAAATATGTATTAATATCAATATGAAAATAATATAATAAAATATTTATATATTAAAAATAGAAATATAGTTGACATTGATTACTCTTTCCGTCCATTCCGATTATTGACAATTGAAATGGTGAAGAAGTTAAGAAATAATAATAAGATAAGCAAAATGTGAGTACATTGCGGGACTCATCAATATTTAAGTAATAGATTGGAAAGATAATGGAAGTCATTTGAAATTTTAAACTATTAAAACTTTGTTATTTTAGAAAAAATTTGAATTGTTAAGACTTAACTTCCAAAAATAGAAATTGTTAACAACTGAAAATGAGAAAATATAAATTATGAAATCAATCAAATTTTACACTATTTGAGCTAATTTTGTAAATATATATTAATTATCACTTTTTATTTTAAACCTATAATAATCATTTTTTATATTATAAATTAAATTGTATAAACAAAAACACCTAATTATTTTAGAAACAATCATATAACATTCTCAAATGGGTGTTATATCAATACATACTCTCTTTTCTCCTCCCAAAATCTAAAATGCCTAAATACACTGAACGCCGTGTAAAATACATACTGAATACGCATTACCCACCTGCATAGTCCAAACACGCATCTTGAAATTGCATGTTCTTCATTATTTTTTTTTCAATTGAACAAGGTACGTGAAACATGCGTAGACTTCACATGCTTTTAATTAAAGAATACGCATATTGCATATGCATGTTATATATATAAATTTAAAAATCTGAACACACATCTACTTCATGCATATTCTACGGGTATTTTGGGCGGAACTTACGGTCAAACGGTATTTTGAGCAGTTAAAGCCCAAAAGTGAAGTTTGGTCATTCTTTCTTCCCAAATTTTAGACTAATCATAACAACTTAAAAATATAATATGCCAAGCTGAATGTTGATTTTGGGGTTATTCAGTTGCATTTCTTACTCTCTTTTTTTGAGTTGGTTTTGGTTGCATATGTTACAAACCAAATTAATTTTAATTCAATATCTAAGCAATCGAAATCAAAAAAAAAATTGTATTTCTTCCAAACATTGTCAAATAGTAATATCCATGAAAATAAATTAATTAAATCAACCAATAAACAACAGAAAAGTAAAAATGATGTGTTTTATTTGAGAAAAATAGAAAATGTAACTTGTTCTGATTATCCATGAGTTTTGTAGTAATAGATGTGTTTTACTTAAGAAAAATAGGAAATTTAACATGTTTTGATTAAAAAAGGTAACTGCATGTCATATTTGTATATAGTGTAAAAAAATTTATTATGAAAATTATATTTTTAAAAATATATAATTAAGGGTAATCAGGTAAAATTGTAGTATTTTTTGGCATATAAAAATATGTAATTTATGAATATGTTAAATTAAATAATTACAATAATTAAATCAAAATTATTAACTCGGTTAGTATAATTGGATGACAATGGTAAGTAAGGAAAATTTTAATATGTCATTAGTCTAAAATTTAGGATTTTTTTTTGTCTAAAATAATTCAAAATTATCAAAATAACTCAAATAATCTAAAAATTAATAGAAGACATGAAAAAATAATATATTATAAAAAGTAAAATAATATGATAACACGCTAACACTTTAGACATTAACTAGTCATATAGTAAAACTTCGATTTAACTCAAGTTTACCAATAAAATTATAATATAATATTAACTTTAGACATTAAAATATTATTTATAATCAATATTATAAGTATATTAATATATTATTAATAATATTAATATTATTAATTAATAATAATATGATAATTAAATTTTTGAAAGTTAATTTAATATTATTAACTAATATGATAATTTTATTTTGATTTTAATATAACTTTAGACATTATAATATTTTAATAATATATTATAAGTTTTACCATATTAAACACATAAAAGTGAATCACTAGTCATGAAACACATTAACTTAAGTTTTACCGATTGATATCGATGTCTATATTGATATTTTTTGGATATGTTATTAATATTGGAGTCAATTTATTGAATTTTTTTATATTGATTTTTTTTCAAAATTTTAATTATTATCTTTATTAGTCTAAATTTGTATTTTTATAGGATTTTGAAAATGTTTAGATTACTTTTTATGCGTGTATAGAAGTAGAGATTAGTTTTGTACTAATATATTTTATTTTTCCAAATTAATAAAAGAAAAGAAATAAAAGAAGAAAAAAGTGAAAAAAGGTTTGATCTGAAACTTATAATTGACCCATTGCAATGGAGTTGAAGAGAGTAATCCAATTTCACCAACAATACAGCCTGTAAATACAACAATCATAACTATAACTATACATACAATACTTTATAACAAACCAGAATCATCACATCTTCTTCTTCAATTAGTGTTTGATCTATGGGGATTCAAAGCCGTGGAAGTGTAAAGGAAGCAATGGCGAGCCATGTGTTGAGCGAGAAAGCAGCGATGATGAGAGAATCGTTGTTGAGGAGTCAATCTGCTACGGATAATATGGTGTCTATGCTTGGTTCTTTTGACCACCGCCTTTCTGCTCTCGAAACTGCGATGCGTCCTACTCAGGTCTATCCTCATCTCTTTGTGTTCAATTCAGACAATTGTGTGAAGATTGTAAATTTATTAGCTCTTCTAAAGCCTCCCAGTGTTACGCCGAGTCTTGACTCTTAAGAATAATTGATAAAGTTGACTTAACTATACAATTATTATTAAATCACGAGTTTGCAGTTTTCATTTAATTACATGACTATATGTATGAGAATTGTTAAGTTACAAGGCTTAATTGGATCGTTTCTTATTTTAAAAACAATTGATAAACTAGTCTTAACTATACAATTCACAAGTTTTCGGTTTTTTAAAAGTAATTCTCATGTGATTGCATACCTATATATACAAGAATTGTAAAGTTACGAGCTCATGTAAAACCTTGCGGTGTTATTAGGAGGGATTGATTGGATCATTTATTATGTTAACAAGAATCAATACACTTGTCTCAAACTATGCAATTTACGAGTTCTCTGTTTTTATTGTAAAAGCAGTTCTCATTTGATTACATGCCTATTTATATGTGTGAATATAGAGTTTTATGTAATTGTTTAAGTAATGGTGGAACAGAAATTACCTGATTCAAGCGGTTGATATAAACATTTTATATGTTTAGACTTGTAGGTTTTGTAAATGGTTGAGATTTGAGATTGTTAATCAAACTTCAAAAGATAAGATGTAATTTCTTGTCTTTTTTGATGTAGTCAGGAAAAAATTGTTTATCTAAAACTTCTTTCATGTTCTTGTTAATGAGTGCCTATTTACAAGTATTTTGTAATTAGTAGGATATTGAATTCATGAACAAATGTTCTTTCTGAAAAATAGTTTAGGATTCTGATTATTCACTCTCTAGTTTACTGTAAGTTGGAATTGAATACTTCTAGGACGAGTTTTTACTTCATATGTTTGTTGTGGTTACTGTGATTGTAAAGCAAAAATTTTCAGGAGGCAGATTTTGTTTTACTTCTTTGTCATCTATAAGCCGAATATAAATGTAATTAAGTACTAAATAAGTTTTAGCACCTACATATCCCTGGGTTTGATTTCAGAGGAAGCCATATCTGGAACACTTTCTTTTCACTTGTGCGGCTGAGCAACACAATATGCTTGGTATTACAAATAAATGTTAAGGGTGTTTGCGAATCCTTTGCTTTTATTAATCAAGGTTATAAACTTGCACACCTAGATTCACCTGAATTAGTCTAACTAATCTGTTTCATTTGATCCATTTTGCTTTACTGTGATATCTTTATTATACAACTTTGGTTTACTATCTGTCTTCATACCGTTGGCAGCCTCTAAGATAATTTCTCAGTCTTAATTCTGGATTGTGCAGATAAGAACACATGCCATACGCAGAGCTCATGAGAATATTGATAAAACATTAAAGGCTGCAGAAGTGATATTGGCGAAATTTGATATTTCTCGACAGGTCAGTTTCTGGACTATGCAATGGTTTATAATTTTTTGTTCTTCATAAGAAGGCTGAACTTCTCTTGTCATTCAGATGGTTAAAATTATTAATTTTCTAAATCTTAGCACTAAACACTGTATTAATTTGAATTCTTGTGACTTGTCGACTCGTATTAGTGAATTTTTGGAAAACAAGCCACACACTCGCACTTTATTATTTGGAGTGACTTCATAGGTTCGTACATGTATATCCCAAATTACCATCTACAGAATGAAATATGAGTTATGTAAATTGATGTGCATGAATGTCATATTTGCAATCTGAAGTTTCTGTGGCATTTTTAGAACATGAATTTGTTAACGTGTACCCTCCCCGCCCCGACCCCCTCTCTTCTCATGCAAATGCCTGTTCACTTAAATTAAATGGGCAGTGTAATTTTTTTTAGTATCCACTAGTATAAGTTGATCTAGATGCACTTTATGTTAATGAATAGTTTCCATAAATGTGGAGGTTAGGCTTGAATTATGTGTTCTGTTTTTCTGTCTTGATTCCCCAAGAGTTGCTTTAGTAGTTCTTCTTTCTTCGTAGTATATACTATCCACTTTTGACAATAATATATTATCTCAATCTGTAGGCAGAGGCAATGATAGTTAAAGGTCCACGGGAAGATGTCGAAAGTTATCTTGATGCAATTGAGCAGCTGAGAGGCAACATCAAATTTTTTAGCAACAATAAAAGCTTTAAGAGTAGTGATGCAGTGGTTAATCATGCAAATAACTTACTTGTGAAAGCAGTTTCTAAGCTAGAAGAGGAGTTCAAGCAGCTCTTATCAGTATACAGGTATGTCATGATCCTTCTACTGTTCAAAACCAAGCCATCCCATTTACTATGTTTGACTGAATTCCTCCATTTATTGATTGAACAGATGTTGTATGCACCTTAGTTTGCTAGTGCCTTATAGTTATATAGTTATATGTACCTATATATGCTGTTATAGCAATTCTTTAAAAACAGTTCACAGAAATAAATGTATTTATAGAAAAACAAACAAGTTTACCCCTTGCGTTGTCTGTGGCAGCCAACTAGCTAATAATATACATATGTTGTATATATTCATACCATGAAGTATCATAGCTATTGATTTGGTGTGTTCCAGGCAAACAAATCACCATATGTTTCCGTACAAGAATTGTTTTCTCTGTTGTGAAATTGGCATGCTTGACTTACTGTTCTTATTTAACCTGATATACGAGATCAAAATAAATTCCCTTGCATTTACATATATTTTGGTTGTCTATAATCTCAACTTCAAAAGCAAGCTCATCTATCTTTGCTTTGTACTCTGCATTTCAGCAAACCTGTGGAACCTGATCGTCTTTTTGAGTGCCTACCTAATTCACTGCGGCCGTCTGGGTCACCTGGCCACCATGGTGATCTTGGTGGTAAAAGCCACTCAGAGCAAAACAGTAGCTTAGAAGATGCTGTATATACACCACCAGTACTTATTCCACCAAGGGTTCTTCCATTACTGCACAATTTAGCTGAGCAAATGGTTCAAGCTGGCCGCCAGCAGCAAGTGCTGAAGATATACAGGTGATTTTTTTGACCGTTCTTGTAAACAGTAAACACTTTAGATTTTTGTCTGGTTTGAGGATAAGATTTCTCAGATATTGATTTTAAGAGTGGTTCCTACAAGCTCTTTGTTGTCTTTGGTGATTTGAAATGTATGTATCGGTTTTGGTGGTTTTAGTTTGTCTCTTACTTTACCTTTGGGATTGGTTTACAGCCATCAAGTGGTTTTAGACTTCGATTTAGAGTTATCAATAACTTAGTTCAGTTATGAAGGCGTATACTGCTTTTGTGGGTGCTTAGTTGAGTGCCATATAGCTTAATTGAGTGCATAGGCGTCTATGCACCTAAATAGCATCCCCTTGTCTCGATGCCCTAGCAGTTTTACCTCAGTCCAGGCCTATAGCAATAATTTATTTAGTTATACTACTACTATTGCTATTGTTGTTTTATCTAAATGATGGAACCATTGTAGTAGGAGACTTCTATTGTTAGGAGGATAAACAGGAAAATCTTAAGAAGATAAAATGTTTTTAGTCTCTTTTCTTAATTATTCTCTTCTTATGCTATGCATTTTGTCCTCTTTGTTCACCAACTATTTTTGTTTTTCTATTAGAGATACACGTTCTTCAGTCTTGGAGGAAAGTCTCCGTAAATTAGGAGTCGAGAAACTTAGCAAAGATGATGTACAGAAGATGCAGTGGGAGGTTTTGGAAGCTAAGATTGGAAACTGGATTCATTTCATGCGTATTGCTGTAAGTTGCATGTTGAATTTGCTAACGTTAATAATATACTTGTTTCTCACCATTTACGCATGGTATAACAGGTGAAATTGCTGTTTGCCGGTGAACGAAAAGTTTGTGATCAAATTTTTGAAGGTGTTGATTCTCTTAGGGATCAGTGTTTTGCTGAAGTTACAGCAGGTAGTGTTGCAGTGCTTCTTAGTTTCGGAGATGCAATTGCGAAAAGTAAGAGATCACCAGAGAAGTTATTTGTGCTCTTAGACATGTATGAAATAATGCGAGAACTTCATTCAGAGGTATAATTACTTCTAGACAGCCATTTTATATGTTTCTTGAATTATCTTGGTATTGCTGCAAAGAAAATCAAGACATGTTCAGATGACTTTTTGCCCAAAACATAATTCTATGTCACAGGTTTATTTATCATATTGACAATGAAATGCTTAGTTTTGAATTTATGTTAATTTTAAGAGGTGAAGTACCTAATCAGTAATGGCTCACAAAGTGGAATTGGACTAGTTACACTACAATCATTTTCTGCAGTTTAAGTTTAAGGTGACATGACATTCAGTAGTACATTTTACTAGTAATTGAGAGCTAGTTGACATCTTATTAGGCTCCTCCTCTTTCTCTCTCACTTAGAGTTTGAGGCTACACAGCTATAGTAGTATCTTTCAACAGTTCCTTTTCATTCTATGCAGTGTAATTATTTATTATAAAGTATTATTCAATTTTTTTTTTTGAATTTTACAGTACCTTTTGTTCTTCTTAGTTTAGTTTACTAAATAGCTGCTAGTTTTAATATTATCCTGGTGGTTTAGCTATTAATGTTGATGCCCTTCTAAGTTTAAAGCTAAATTTCTGGCAGATTGCGACGCTTTTCATTGGTAAAGCTTGTAATGAAATTAGAGAATCTGCACTGGGTCTGACAAAGCGTCTTGCCCAAACTGCACAAGAGACCTTTGGTGATTTTGAAGAAGCAGTTGAAAAGGATGCAACAAAAACTGCCGTGTCAGATGGAACAGTTCATCCTCTAACAAGCTACGTGATTAATTACGTGAAGTTTCTTTTTGAGTAAGTCAAATTCTTACTGTTCCTTGAATCTACAATGTTGTTTATTTAATGAAATACTTGTAATGCTATCTAGTAACTTTACCCTCTTTACGTAAAGAATTTATATTGGTCTAGTTTCTGATTAGTGGAATAAATTCATTTTTTACAAACTTTTATAATTTAATTCTCATGCAACTAGAGTTTAATTTTCTAGTTTTTAACGCTCTATGATACCTAATTTGGCATAGACCTATTTTTCTTGAGTTGGTATATAATAAAGTATATTTTATATTGGGAGGGAGGGGTGAAATCGAACACTAGACATGTGCATACTGCATTCACTGCACATGTATAAGTTTTATTTGTTTTCATGCATATTATTGTCTATAATGCCATCCTTGACTTGTGTGCACGACTGTAATCATAATTTTAATCAAACAAAAAAATCAGAAAGATACTGAAGACGAAAGGATTAGAAGGAAGTATACTTCTGGAAAATCTATTGGAAAACTTGAAAACTTGTTTTGATCTAATTGTTTGGAAATCTGTGAGCAGTATGCCTCGATAACTTAGATTGCCACAATAGATGTATTTTCCTTCGAAGTGATCTTTACTTACTATCTATAAGAAAGCATAAACAGTTAATGGAATTATTGTTCATGGGTGTTCTTACATTTTGCTGGTGTCAGCCATTACTACCGAAACTGCTGTAATCAGCATAAGTATGTAGCCTCTACTGTATGATAGGTTTCTTGTGTATCTCCCAGTCATGAAAATGTTTCTTAGGTATATTTTACCTGAGGACAGTGACGTATTACTTATACAGCTACTCTTCTCTCAAAGTAAATAATGTAGGATGTGGTAGAAAGATTTATAGAACCTACTTTACATTCTTTTTGAACCTACAGTAAATCATTAAGCTTTAATCTTGATGAGTGATGATTCAGCTCGAAAATATGGAACAATGTATTGCATATACATAGAAAGAAGCATGACATCTTAGTTTATAAGGAAACTATTTCTCCCGACTATCTAAGACTAACTATGGAAGGAAACAACTGTTGTGTAAATCTACTACCCACTCTAATAATGATTTATAAGAAAAAATAACTCCTTACTGCCATAATAAGGATTCTGGATTACTCTTTGATATGAAGTTAACATAATTACACTAAAATATCTATTTGTTTCTAGCTTATCTCTAATTGGTAATATGATATTATTTCTAAATATGACCGGGGTGCTGATGATTTAATTGGCCTATGTTCAGTTATCAATCAACTTTGAAGCAACTATTCCAAGAGTTTGAAAATGGCGGCGACTCCAATTCTCAGCTTGCATCTGTAACTATGCGAATTATGCAGGCTCTTCAAACCAATTTAGATGGGAAGTCCAAGCAGTACAGAGATGTGTCTCTCACACATTTGTTTCTAATGAATAACATTCATTACATGGTTAGATCTGTTCGCAGGTGTGTTCTATACAGAAAATTTTCAGATACTTTGTTACCGATCAGGAGTTATATGAAGGATTGCCTAATATTTGTGTTGTGTAGATCTGAAGCAAAGGATTTGTTGGGAGACGACTGGGTTCAGAGACACCGGAGAATTGTGCAACAACATGCAAATCAGTATAAGAGGGTTGCTTGGGCTAAGGTGAGCTATGGATATCTTTAGTTGCCAACTAATACATACTTTGTTTGTGACTTGTACCTCTCACTTAGTGCTTGTAGGTTTTGTTTAGAAAGAAGTTTATTGTATTGGACTGTACACTGTACAGTAATGTAAGATGTTTGGTGCCGTAGATGCTAACAACTTCACTGAACTATACCGTACTTTGTAAGTGATAAGAAAGGGCATGCTAGACAGAATTGCTATTTCACCATCTCAGTTTGAGCAAATGCTCTTGCCTACAATTTGTAGTAGTTTTGATATTTGAAGAAACTGAAAATGTAGAACCGAGTATGTGGTCAATTTGTAGTAGTTTTAATGTTTGAAGGAACTGAAACTGTAGAACCAAACATGTGCTCATATCAAATTGCGCCCTTGATAGTCTAAGGTATGTATCGACAAATTGAGTGCCTGATGCAGGACATGAAATAAACAGAAGATTTATTGTTATCTTCGCTTGTGTACCCCATCAGTGCTAGATATGCTACATACTGCTTATAGAACCAGATTGGCGATTTATATCTGAATGCATATCAGCTACTGATCATTACATCGATTAGTAATAAATATAGTTGTGGATTAAAGAAGACAAATAAAAAACTAGACGCCGCCATAAAGCAGAGTCAATATTTGACATAATGTGGGGTCATTTTATCTGTCTCTATGCTTCGTCTCCATTTTCTACAACTATTTAATTGCAATGTTGTTTTCAGACTTCAAATTTTCATATTAATTGTTTACCTCCCAAGTCTGATGTACATTTAACATGAACAGTAGCTCCACAAGATAGGGGTAATAATATCATATGATTTTCTGAATTAGGGAATTATAATACTTTCTCTAATCTAAATGTATCCTCTTTGTAGATCCTGCAGTGCCTCTCTATTCAAGGTCTGACATCATCTGGCGGAAGTAGTAATTCAGTAAGCATAGATGGAGGAAATAGCAGTGGTGTTTCAAGAGCACTCGTAAAAGACAGGTTACGTTTTGGCTAGTACCTTTCTGAATATCTTCTGCAAAGATCTTTGGTCTCCCCAATATGTGATGATCTTGTTTATACAATTGGTTTGTGTAAGAGACAACTGATAGTTCATTCTTTCTTGGTGGATCCAATGGCCAGATAGTCAGCACTAAGATAAATATGAACAGTTATACCTGTGATTGCATTATCATGAGCTGGATAGTGAATATATTTCAATAATATTAATACCCAAGCATATCTGCCTGTTTATTAATTTCTATATTTGTAACTTTTGTAACAATTTTTTATATTCTTTTTAAAACAGGCTGAAAACATTCAATGCACAGTTTGAGGAGCTTCATCAAAGACAATCGCAGTGGACAGTTCCTGACACAGAGTTGCGAGAGTCATTGAGGCTTGCAGTTGCTGAAGTGTTGTTGCCAGCATACAGATCTTTCATCAAACGCTTTGGGTATACTTTCTTATTTAAGCACGATTTCATATCTTACTTCGTGTATACACAAGATTTTTAATGTATATTTTCTTTTTCCTTTACTTTCTCTACTGAAGTTCCAAATTATTCTATCATCTCGATGTAGTTAAAAAGTTTTGGGAATATTGTGGTTAACCATACTTCCAGATCCTTGATTGCTATAGTAGGTAACAAATATAGGGCAGTTATACATGATTAACACCCATTGGTTTTGTCTCAAGTAACACCAGACAAGATGTAGGCAGGAAGGTCTGCATAGTCATAATGTGACTTCCTTAAGTGTTCTGATCTTGATGTTGCATCTTAATCAGGAATTAGAATTTGGTATTATTTTGTAATATTATGGCCACATGAAAAATTAAGAAAACAACGCATTAGAAGTAACAAATTGCATGTAAAATTAAAAAGTAAAAAGGTAGGTTGATAAACAAATATGGTCAAGTTTTTTTTTCTTTTGCATGCATATCTTGTACAACAGCTTTATGTATTTAATCTGCCTTTATGATTTGTGACAGGCCTCTGGTAGAGAATGGGAAAAATCCCCAGAAGAACATCAGGTACACGCCTGAGGATCTTGACCGAATGCTTGGGGAATTCTTCGAGGGCAAGACTTTAAACGAACCCAGGCGTTAAACTCTTTTTCTACTTCAGTAACAGTTGGAACTTGAAGAATCCGAAGCAAAAATCTGGTAGTTCGTTTTGGCCTCAGTTTTCCAGTTTTTTTTCCATATCTGTAGGTTCTCTGTTCTGTATATTTCTTTGCTATTGCAGTGTAGCTAGTGGTGAAAAGGATAGGGTACTTGTGTATCTAATTCCGCATTCTTTGATTTATGAGATGTAAAAATAAAAGAAAATCACGTATAGGCTCTGTTTTTGTTTATGCCTTGTTACTATTTTATGCCTATTGGTGTTTTATCATATCTTATTTGGCGCTATTGGCTCATCAACAATTTGCAGTGTTCTACAAGTTTTTCCGTTTTATTTGCACTTTCTTTCTGTTTTTCATTGGACAAGGGCTAAATATTTATGGTTTTTGGACATAAGCTTACTGGTAATATAATACTCTGATCCTAAAAGTCATTTTTGTGGACATAAAATTAGTGTAATATAATCACTAATCCTAAAATTTGATATGAAAAATGATGGTGAACAAGAAAAATGTTCATTACAGGGACGGACGGACGAACAACATTTCACAAGAGATTTGTTATTAAATACGACATACATGATCATCCTTTTGGACGAACAATTAGCCTAGTCTTCCTTCTCGCTCACATTTTAATAGCTAAATTAACTGACAATCTAATTGCACAACAAAATAAATTACTAATATTAAAAAAATTATTTAAGAAAACACTCAAAAGAATGTTTTGGGTCTTGGCCGTTTTCGTTTATTCGAAACACTAGCATGTGTGAGGCATGGGTCTTTTTTTATATTTTTTTGTGTAACATGTAATAATATTTTCTTATTATCTATTTCTTAAAAAAAAATATGTAGTATCTCAAGTATACCTAATATGATTGAATGAGTGAGTGCAGATAGTGTTCGTAAATATTTGTGTACAAAAAATTACAAGTTAATACATATAATTAATTTACAAGTATGTTCACGTAAAACAAACTAAAACTTAATATATAAAATAAATTGGCTTTGTACGCCTACCAAAATTAAGTTTTATATTCAAATAATATTGAAAATTTTACAAGTTTAAATATCTGTTACAATTTTGTAAGTTGTATAATGTATGTCTATCCATTGCATAATATCAAAAGACTTCTCCGTATAACTTATTTAATTGACTTCTTAGTTGTTTGTTTTGAAAGGTTATCCCGATTGTAATATGTTATTTTATTATTGATATATCAACATTATATATATATATATATATATATATATATATATATATTTTGTTAGTATAAAAATTTGTTTTAAATTATTTGTATCTGTCTTGTGTACTTAATCAATATACTAATATTTAAATTTATTGTTAGAAGAAAATTTTTACGCGTGTAATAGGGGGTGTTTTAATAATTAACATAATTTATTTTGTCTTGACCGTTTTTCATAATTATAATCTACTTGTAATTATTAATTTAATTTGTCTCGTATTTTCAAAGTGATCGGATAGTATTGTAATTTGTGCCCATCAACCAAACTATCTTAATTTCATTAAATTTGGATGAGTTCTTTTATTCAATCAAATTAT
>PHNY01139606.1:1081-13031 GCA_003724115.2 Anethum foeniculum
TGTACACGAAATGCATAGATTAATCTAAGATAAAAGATTATATATTTTGAAAGGCTCCAATTTACAGAAGTAAGACGAGCTTAAGAATCAACATTTTAAATGTCTGGATAAGATGAATATGCATGTTGTACAATGTACATACAGTTTGACAGAGAATGTAGCACCGTCAGTCCTCAGAAAATGAATTATTGTCATATAATTATTAAGTGGTACCAATCTTTTCTACCTGGAGTATTGAGTGGTACCAATCTGCATGTTGTACCTATCCTTTTAAGAAATGAGTCATATCGCCAAGTGAAGTGGTACCAATCTTTTTAACCTTTTCTTTTAATTAATTCAACCTGGATTGTTAAGAATCTATAGCTTAAGGAGGAGGCAATCAGCATATGGTTGAATCATTTATCATACAAAATCTTAAAGTTTGCTATTTTATGTAAGAAATGTGTTTCTCTAATCGATCTGAGGACAATAAAGTACCTAATACCTTTTACTTCTTGAAACATTGAATTAATTTGCAGAAAGTACAGTACAATAAAAATAACACTATTGATAGTACTGCCTAGATTATTTGCAAGGAAATATTGTTTTATAAGCAGAGTGCAGCCATAACCAACTCACCGTTGATCCAACAAGGTTATGGCTGATTGGTACATACGAATCATGACCAGTGGATAGTGCACAGAAGTTAATTGCAAGCAAATTACTGAATGGCCTTCTGGAATGTGATTCATGTACGGAGCAATCTGTCACAAAAACCCATTGCTTTCTTTGATTAGCAGTCTCATACACCTCTCCCACGAAAACAACAAGTCCAGCAATATCAAATTCACTGAAGAAATCCATGCAACATGTAACACAACAAATACAGTCACTAATTAAATTGGAAAAAATCAACCTTTGTACATGAATATGGAGAAAATATTACCTGGAGAGAGGAACGTCATCGAAATTGTACAATGAGATAGGTTTCCTTGGGTTAAAAAATGGCCTGCCAAAGACAGTTGTGAGCTACTGTAGGAATGATTTAAATGTAGGTAAAAGCAAATGGGACTCACTGATAATGTTCAATAGCTGAGGAAGATAACTGCAACAATTTGGTGGTAGATCCTCGGGCTTGCAAGTAAAGGGTATCTGAATCTGAGTTAAATGCTACAAGTCCTGAAATAGCGTATGCACGTCCCTCAACCAACTCTATTTGCTGCAACCGCACAGAGTAAATTCACCAAAAAGAATTAGTGAGAAACTCAAAAACAACTAAAAAAATTTGATTAATAGGCAGAAAGGAGAACAGTTCTGGAATAAACTGAGGTAGGAATATGCACTGCTAGACACACTTGAAATCACCTGTTGCTCAGTCGGATTCCATATTGTAATCAAGCCTTTCCTGGAATGCCATTTTTCCTGACCAATTTTAGTGGTTAACCCGACTACGCTTAACCTCATAAATGGGGTGACGTCCCTCCCACTTAGACCAGAATCCTCTAGAGCTTTTTCAATAGATTGATTCATGTTTGACTGCCTTGTTGCCTAATCATACCGATCATAATCAACCATCTCATTTTAAATTTGTATACCATGTAATGAACATACAAAATCCCACCTCTAGTTTTTCTTGATAAGAAGACAGCGAACTTAGTTGCTTTGAACTCATCCCAGCCATCAGAATTTCTGGTTCAGCAGATCTTTCGAGAATCTTAAGGATTTTTGCCGCTTCGTCACTACCATCACTATCTATAAGGATATTTGTATCTGCCCTCTGTAACTCAGACATGACTCCTTCTACAACATCAGAGCGCCTGAATGAAGATAGAGGTATGTGATAATGTAAATTTAAAAAAAAAAAAAAAATCTAAATAAAGCCTCTGAAAACACTTATATGTCGAAGTACGTAAAAAAAAAAAAAGTTTTACAGCAATTAGATAGTAGCTTCATTTTCATGGGCCTGAACGTCAAGATTACAGGAAATCGAAAATTGAAAAACAGGAAGGAAAATAGTCAACACAATACCAACTACTAGTTAACTGACCATTTAGCCAAAAAAAAAAAAAAAATCAATTTGTCAATTCTCAAGATGTTTCCAGTCTAACAATAACTAAATTAAAGTTTCGGAAGGTTCTAATATTTAAATATTGCAAAGAGTCACAATCTTAAGTAATCAGGATTACCAGACAAACTGATCTGTTTATGTTAATAAAGTAACTGGCTTAGCTAATTCTCTATTCGCGAGATAAATGAAATAAATTCACCTCTGGTTATATAACTGCTGCATCTTAGCTTCCATCCTGTCCGATCTTACAGTATATTCCCCGTCACTTAACCTGCAATAGATAGATAGCACAATTTTACCTTGTAGCAGGTATTCGATATACTATACTCGAACTGGACATCGGCCAAAGTACTGCACAGTAGAATATACCTTTCTCTATATAGAACAGGGTATATTCTTTGTATTCCAACAAATGTGCAGGGAACTGCTCCTCCGCCACTCTTGATGCAGTTAAATGCTAACGGAGCACATCCAGTCTTGCCTGATTATGCATAGTCCGTTAAATGTGTTATAACTATGAGGATAAAAGTGACAGGTATAACTCAAATAATGCTTACAGAAGCCCAAACGATCACCCCAATGAGTTCTATAGGTTCCATTAATGTGCAGAACCAAGCTTACTTTGGGTGACGCCTGATTATAGAGGAAGAAGGATATAAGGAAACAAACCAACAACACCAAATTATAAACTCGAGTTTGCTATTTTATAGTGAACTTTTAGCAACTACCTCAAGGGGTGAAACTGGGCCTACCCAGCCACATAGTCCTGCTCCTGAGATCTTCAGACAACATAAACTGTAAGGACGGGAGCCCAAACAATGAATTTACAACTGACTAAAAGAAATTATGAAGGAAAAAAATAAACTGAAACACCTTAAGTTTTTGTCCAACAAAGAGTTTCCCGGAGGCCAGCTTTTTAGACAATGGTGCATCCAGTACAGCATTTACCGAATACCTGCGACGTAAATAACTATAAGCTATACAGTGAGGCAACTATAGATTTAAAGAAGTGTAGAAGACATTTACCACCCATCTGTTAATTCCACATTTGCAACTGTACTTCTATCAACTCCATGTGACGTAGAGATATTTTCAGACATTGCCTCAGTATTTGTCTGGACGGATGATATGCATAGTACCAGTACAGAAGACGGTGGTGCATCTCCTTCTAAGATTTTTTTAATTGCTGATCGGTGTCCATGATTAACTTCTCTCTCATATCTATATAAAGGCAAAAAAAATTCAAAGACTTGTTTCATAAAGTAAAAGGAATTAAATAATATAATAAAAAGTGCATATACCTGTATTTCAGTTCTTCCATCACATTACTTACAGTCAGATATCTCCCAGGATAACATCTTTCATAGCATGCTAGCTTCCAGATAATCCACTTATAGTGATTGAAAACCCAACTACACAAAGTAAGTTGCAGTAAACAAATGAGCATACTTTATGAATATCTCACACAAAAAAGTATAGAAACCTAGAAGACCAAAGATACAAAAACAATTAAAGGGATAATTGTAAACTTGAAACCATTAATCACCATTATAATGGGTCAAAAATCCAGAGGTCAACTTAAAGTTAAGTTAACGCACTTCAAAACTATATTTACTAATAAATGTATCATTACCTAATTCTGAGTTGTCACATACATCTATGTGACTTGTACAGTCATAACTGGTGCATTAATAACATTACTACATCTTTCTTATGTTTCAAAAAGCATGTTAAGATTTATTTAGTTTAAAATTATATTATAGACTGCCTACACAAGACAACAATTTCCTTCTAGAAATAAAATTTTAGTTAATATGTTCTCCATGATAAACTTTATGTGACTATAGTGAGCAAAAAGGGTCAGCAAAGCAAGATGGTAAGTTACGTTTCTGAAAAATGTTTCGCGGAAGCTCCAGATTGCATCAACATCAAATAAAAAGCTTCTTTGTTAATGCTATTAAATCCACATTCACCGGGGAAACAATGTTGCTCTGCTCGATCAGGATTCATTGTTCTAATACATGCTGGCAAATGCTCCAACTGAGTTACCAAAGAAAACATGACACTTTATTACTTGATAGCAAAAATTAACATGTCAAAAGCAAACGAACAGTGCTTGTTTACCGTGGTATTGACGGACGGTGGCACCCCAAAATACTCTTTAACATACTTTCGAGAAGCCTGATATGGGTACCTACTAGAAACCTTATTCTTGTAAGAAGAATCTTCAGGAGCTAAGACTTGTGAACCTATATAGACAGGTTCATTGTATTTTTTAAGAAAATGAACATAAGAAGAAAAGAAAAGAAGAATGTAGTTAAAATAAGATCTCAAAATACCATTTTCAACTAATGGAATTTCATTGTTGAAGGGGGTTATAAATTTTGAAATGCGGGGCCTCTTGAAAGAACCAGAGCTCCTCCTCTCTGATACTCTCTTTACAGGCACAGCTTGATTGTTATTTTTATTACCCATGTTGATATTGTTTGAGATATCAACTTCTGGCAAACCTGGTGGCTTTTTATGTGGGTCAATTTGGAAACCAGCACCAGTTAAACTATGGTCAGGCGCTGTATTAACGGAGGGATAGGGATAGTTACGGAAGCCCTTCACATCATTATAACCAGTGCTTTCATCCACTGCATCAAAATTTCCAATCAGGTTTTTCCCCGAACCTGCATTAACAACGGATTGTTTTTGGAAGGAAGCTGTACGCAGTGGAGATATGAAGTTCTTTGACACTTGTTTTCTTGTTACTGAGTGTTGGTCTGAAATGCGTGAATCTAAGCAATATAATTTGCTAGAATTCGTTTCTGGTTTTTTGTCTTTATAAATGGAAAAGACAGGCTCACCAGCATCCCCTTCATTCATAAAACTTCCCAACTCGGGGTCTCCAAGAAGGCTCCTCGCACGTTGCAAGGAATTACTAGAAACTGATATAGATTTTCCACCAGCAGTATGAAACTTAATAGAAGAAGGTTTTGAAATAGAATGCTGCACACTATCTGGAGTAACCTCCATCGATTTACTGCTTGATGTTTCAGACCTTACCTTAAGAGGAGATATTAGACTGGAAATGCTGTCTTTTGACTGCTTGTCAACAACCCCCATCTTCATGCCCAAGTGAGGCGAACTTTGCCGATTACTGGCTCTGGCATGTAACTGCTGCATCGGTTCTTGCAAACCTTGATGAGTCTGTTTATCTTTCAAGCACAATAATTTTTGGGCTCTCGCAAGACCTGCAGTAGATATATTTACTGTTTTCCCTGACCCTGTCTGAAACATTGAATTTCCGAAGTCACATCCACTATTTAATTCTTTTACTTGACCTGCACATAATAAGAAGTCGGAAAAACTTACTAAGTATCACATGCATTAACAAACAAATACAGGATCAGAAATCCGAAATGAATTAACATTTAAGTATAATAATACAGCAATAATTATAATTTATACCAAACAATAGAATGTAGTAGGGGAAGGGAAAACATAAGAAAAATTCTGAGATATTAAAATTTGTAGAAACCCAATACCTGTATCTATAGTAACCCCGCTGCCAGTATCCAGGGTAGCCTCATTTTCATTGCTGAGAAGAGATGAAGCCTTTGAAAGAGGAGACTTTTTTAAAGCAGGTGAATTTCTGAATCCATTTCGAAAACTTGAAGGGCTTCTCAGAGGTCCTCCAACATTTTCAGTGAACTTTGTACATCCTACGTCAATAAAACAATTTAAATGCAACTTATTTGATTATCTTGTCCTGGAGTAATTATCCACAAAATCTGAATATGGATGAATTAGTAATGGCAATATTACTTTCACAAGAAGACAGGCCTTCTCTGTCATAAACATGTAGGTAAATTAAGCATCATGCCACTCCTTCAGTGGACAGTCTCATCCCCATTTGGGTTTTATATATTCAGAAACAGACACTATAATAGATGTAAACATTAAAAGTTTAATAATATGGTAATGCTTGTATAAGTTTAAAAAATACGGTAAATGTCTACCAGGAATCAGAAAACGAAATCAAAAGTACTTAGTGCTGAAGGCTGTTATCTAATCAAATAATTAAAGAAGTCGCATTTCTCATGTTCTTAATTTTAATCACCATGTGTATATATTATATATTATCATTATAAAACACAATCATATAACGAATCACAAAATAGCAATATTACAATTTACGATTAAAAAAGAAAACAAAAACTATCAACCGAAAGTGCTGCAAGACAAACTTTACATTTTCTTGAAAAAATAAAATCGTATTCATTTTATGCATTAAACGTGTTAAAAATCTCCCTTACAGTAATATTAGGCTCCAGTATTAGTCTAAACAGTTAATACGAAAAATAATAGATTTGGACAACTAACTTCTAAGTTCAATCTCTTTTGATAAATATACACAGGATTCTTGCTCGTATATACCAAAAAATAAACTTAGGGACAGGCACTGGAAACTGCACTCTTGGCATACGAGTAGTGCTGCACAGAAACTAACATCTCAATGCAAAAGCCGTAAATACAAAGCCGGTAAACGTTGACATAACTTATCTTGCACAACCTTGAGAACAACAAATAAAATCATGAATCACAAGTTTTTCAGTACCAAGTCACATTTCTAACATTCTCAAATAGATGATTATAACAAAACCAGAATTTGGGTTACATACACAAAAACAACTTAACAGGAATACATTATTAACAATAAAGTAGATCACCATAATTCAAAATCCTGCAAAAACCCTAAAGACTCTAATAAATAGATACACATACTGTACTATTTGAATAGATTGTTGTGCAAATTATTAAAAGTGCATAACAATTATTCTCGTGTCATGTTGTCACGTTTAATTAATCTCACCTAGGTGCAAGCCTAAACACGTTGCAAATTAAATTAGAAAATACAAACCTTGATCCGATAAGACGTCACCAAGAATAGCTGATGCTTTCGATAATGAAGATTGATTCACGACTACGGGCTTACCCGACCCGGTCCGGAACATCTGATAACCCGACTCGTTCACATTATTAGTGTTGCTCTCCTTCATCTTCGAATAACCTAATTACATATGAAATTAGAACAATTAATTTTGGACATCAAACTTGAATATGTATATTTATTATTCTTCTCTCATCCATTCAGCAATTCTGGTCCAAATTAATTAGGTTATTCAGCAAAGAATATTCTCTTTGAAGATCAATCAAGTAACACCTACTTAGTCGCATGCCTCCATCAATTCATTTATTTAACTATTTAGCAAAAACCAGCACCAACAACCATTTACCTGTCACCTTTGATGCACCCCAAGAAAATACTATGTAACAGTTAAGTATAATAATACAGCAGCAACAGTACCAAAGAAATTAAAATGATGTAATAGGGAGAAGGAAACCATACAATGGAATGGTGTAATATAGGAAAAACATGAGAAGATAATTTTGAGATTTATATGATTGTAGAAATCCACTACCTGTATCTACAGTAACCCCGCTACCCATATCCACAGTAGCCTCAGTTTCATTGCTGCAAAGAGATGAAGCTTTTGAAAGAGGAGACTTTTTTATAGCAAGTGAACTCTTGAATCCATTTCGAAACGTTGAAGGGTTTCTAAGAGGTCCTCTAACATTTTCAGTGAAGTTTGGACATCCTGATAAATAATAAAATGCAACAATGAAAATCACAACGTAGCAATTTGAATAATGATCATAAATCAAATAAATTATCAACTAAAATGCAGAAGAGAAAATCAAATTTCCTTCAAAACATATAATCATATTCATTTTTTTGTTTGAATGCTTGTCTAAAACTGTCCACACTGTATAAATACAACTTTAGAATCAATCCACATAGTAAATACGAGACACAATAGATTTGAACTACGTTTATTTTTTAATTACAAACTCTGCTTTGGCAAATACACAGGATCCATACTCGTTAGTACCAAAAAAAACTTAACAATAGGCACTGTAAACTGCATTCCTGGTATTTAAGTTCTAATACATAGAAAAACAATAACGTCTAACCACAGCTGCAATATATCTTGTACAATGCTAAAGCAGAAATAAAATCATTAATTGCAGCTTTCTCATAACCAATTCACATTTCTAACATTCTCAAATCGATAATCATAACCAAATTAAAATTTAAATTGCATACCGAACTTTTCAAGTAAATTATCGTTCTAATTATTAAAAATGCAGAACAATTGTTATCACGTTAAAATTATTCTCACACTAAGCGCGAGCCTATAAACATTCCAAATTAAATTAGAAAACAACAAACCTTCATCCGATACGACATCGCCTAGAATAGCTGATGCTTTCGATAACGAAGATTGATTCACAACTACCGGCTTACCCGACCCGGTCCGGAACATCTGGTAACCCGACTCATTCACACTATTACTATCTCTCTCCTTTAACTTCGCATAACCTAATTACAGTACAATTAAAACAATTAAACCTTACATATAAACATTTATGTATGTATATGTAAGTATATATAGAGAGATTACCTTTAAGCGATAGATCGGAAATGGAAGTGACACGACGGCGTATTTGAGTAGGCGCGGCGATTTGGACTTCGATTTTGGGCTCGTCGGAGAGGCGGCTCCACCGGAGATCGTTTCCGGCGTCGGAGTGAAGCTGCCACGTAGGCATTTTCCGGTGATTAGTGTTGGACTGAGTGAGCTGAGTTCGATTATACAGAAAAGTGTGGGTAAATTAAATGTTTTGGTGAGCGGGAGTTTTTCAATTTATGGATGGAGCTATGGAGGGACTGAAATAGTTACTACTACTATTTAAATATAATAGTATATGTTTTTAATATTTGTCTGAGCAACTCGACTACAATTCCCTGTCCCTATATTTGAGCTAGGTGGATAAAATTTAGGGGCGGGATCAAAAATAGTCCTCCAATGTAACTCCCTATCCCCTAAATATATTAGGGGAAAGAAACTCATCCCCTTATTTGAGGAGCAAAAAGCAAATTCATATGTCATATCAGTATTAATTATCTATTCCCTCCGTCCAACTTGATTCTTAACATTTAAAATGGAGTGTTCGGTACGCAATTTAATACTCTTATTTAGTATAGTTTGCATAAATTATTTTAGAAACTTTTTTCTTCTGAATAAAAATTAAATGTCTAAACTTTTATTCAAAAAAAGAAAATTTTTTAAAAAATTATAGAATTATTATAGATAAGAGCTTTAAAATGCGTGCCGAATACTCTATTTCAAATGTTAAGAATCTATTGGGACGGAAGGAGTATAATAAAACATATATGTACTCCAATCCGCCCACTACTTACCTTTATTACCTTAAATATTAGATAAATATTAGTTTTTAAATTATAGGTAACGAGTATAGGTAACACAATCGGAGTAAAACAACTTTTTGCTTACCTATATTTTAGTATTTTAGGTAATGATTATTTGATTATATTATAGGCAACCTTAGGGATTGCCATTGAAGATGCTCTTATTCACTAATATGAATATAAATTATACAAGATAATAAAATACGATTTTAAATCACAATTCTTTATTTATATAAAAATATAAATTATAATTATTTAATTATTATATATTGTCGACGAGATTTGAAATGGGATTTTTGGAATTCAAATAAATGATTATATTTGAACAAAAATATATAAGTAGT
This sequence comes from Anethum foeniculum, assembly GCA_003724115.2. Classification (NCBI taxonomy): domain Eukaryota; kingdom Viridiplantae; phylum Streptophyta; class Magnoliopsida; order Apiales; family Apiaceae; genus Anethum; species Anethum foeniculum. The sequence continues at coordinate 10,794 of PHNY01139606.1, forward strand.
AACATTTGTATTCACATCCATTCTTTCTATTTTAATAATTTAGAAAATGTCAAATTACACATCTTTCTAATAAGGGCTTGTTCAAAGTATCTCTTCGTCTGGATGTGTTTCATTCTCCAAAATAATCTTACTAAATTCGTCTTTCTTAACTTACCTTTCAAGGTGCATGTGATTCTACAGACTTTGTCTTATTCTCCCAAGTCATTTAGATTCAACTACTATACGAGGTTAACATTGACATATTCCTGCGTCGCTTCATCTTTCAAATTCAAATCATTAGTTGAGTCTCTGCCATATAAGTTGAGTCTTCATTTCACTTGTAAAAAATACAAGTCTTCAGACATTTACAATTATAACTCTCTTTCTTCACATCTGTTGATAGCCTTCTTCTGATATCCATTGCTTCATTGTGAATTCTATTTTATTAATCGGTGGATAAGATTCACTGAATCATATTACTTTGTTACAAAAATTCAAACTACAAAATTAATGTAGCAGGCTGCCTAATCAATTGATATTTTGTAAGATTAATATTAGTCGACCAGTTAACAAAATATAGACCAAATCTAGTTTAAGTGTTGTTATCATCTTATTACATGTACAATTCCTAACAACATGAAAAATTTGTGTTGTTTATCCCTTTAACCAAATGTAAGCTGGTTTAACATAAGCAACACTTGTACAACAGTTTCACGAATATGGAACATCAAAATCATGTCCTCAAGATTTAAACTCTCTGTTATGTAAGTGTTACAAACTATAAATTAAGTATTGCCTGAAGCATTATAAACATGAATTGAATTTAAGTATAAAAAAGTGAGAAAAACACAAACAGCAAAATGTGAATTCTGAACAATGAACACAATTGCATATACACAGAGATAAGTTATCGAATCTATGAATACTACTTATCACTCTAAAAGCTATAACTCTTTATTAACTCAACAATCAATACAAGCAAAGGACGTTATACAATGAGTGTAACTGTATGTGTAAGGTTTTTAAATGGTGAGTAAACAAATGGGCATGGCCTCTCTCCGTCAAATCAATGAAGGAATAAAGCGAAGACACAATTCTCAAGAGCTCCGCTGCATGAATATTAAAGAGAGATACAAAGCTTATTGCTTCGTATTGTTTATATAGAAGGTAGGTGGTAGGTAAATAGCTTGATGACGTGGCACGCTCCTGTCCATGTAAATTAAATCCATAGCTATCAAATTGTCCTTGGTTGCGCCTATATCACTTCTGTAGTCTTTAAACTAGAATAACCAATTACAATATAAGGTGGTGGCACCAAGAGTGCACTTTCATGACTTAGAAATGTTAAAGATATCATCTTGTGGTGCCAAGAGTGAAGCACCATGAAGTAATGGCGCCAAGAAGTAGTTTAGCACTTAATTTCTACAAACTTCCTTGAAGGTGGCGCTTACTAGCATTAACCATGAATAAGGTGGTGCCTAGAGGGTCTCTAACACTTAGAAACATCACACAAACCATCCAAGTTGCGCTTACTAGTTTAGGTAGCAAAGTAGTGGCGCCTAGAGCCATAGAAAGTAGGATTTGACTTAGTTTTTCTAGGCTAAACAACAAGTGGCGCCTAGAGTCACTTATAATAGCATTCTTACTTAGTTTTTCTTCCAATACAAAGCATGTGGCGCCTACTAGTGAGCCATGAATAGTAGTGGCGCCTAGAGTGCCATAAGAGGTGACTATTGACTTAGAATTCTAAGGCCACTTTCCACTGAAAAGTTGTTTTGTCTTCTCGTCTTCACCTTGAGTCTTCGTACAAACTCTTCTGCAATCTTCTTAGATACGAACACTTACTTAACAATCATTCTAATGATGATACTTAGTTTCCCTTCATGGATCACTGATGCCTAGTGCAATTGGTCTGGTTCACAGATGACTAGTTCCGCTCTCAGGCCTTCGTATCATGAACTATTCAAAATATTGTCAAGTTTTCTACCATATATAAACAACTTCACTTAGAATCCTTCAGGTCTTCACACTGATCATACTAACTGCTACGAATGACTTCAACCTTATTACTCTGTTGCCTGAACATGTTAATGAACTTTAAACGGTCTTCTGTTGACGCCTTCTTCACTGCAGCTACCAAGATCTTTGTGTATATACCATAACTTCAATCTGTACTGATTCTTAGTGGAACATAGTATTATTTTCAAGTCCTTGTTCTATGTTGAGTTATCCAAACCAGTATTGTTGAGATAACATATC
>PHNY01139614.1:2025-13613 GCA_003724115.2 Anethum foeniculum
TTGATGGAAATTTATAATCAACTATGAAGACTTGGTCACCAAGTCTCCCAACCCTAATCTAAAACCTAGGTTCTACACCTATATAAGGGATCTGACCCCTTAAATCAGAACTACGTTTTTTGACTTGATCCTTGGCACAGTGCAAGGTACGTAGGCATTTTGTGAAGGCAGATTAAGTCACGAAACACGAGACCAGTCATAAAAGCTTGAAGCTCCCCACCTTAGTTTAAAAGTATAAGTTTTATTCAACAACAATATACATAAGCTTAAATCGATTAGCTTGGAAAAAAAGTAAATTGTTAGCTAGATTTTTCATTAGCACTTGTATTTCAAACTTTATTTTCAATGTTATGATAGTTTTGTCACTATTTGTTTTGTTAAGCCTTTAAGTGTATGTTATTAAATCATTGGTTTTATGATTTTCAAATTCAAGTTTTTGTCCAGGAAGAATGGAAGATGTTGTGGATCGGTTAGTTTTAGATGTTCGTTTTATTATTGAGGCTCTTTAATTATAAAGGTATTATTTGATATTTAAATTTAAGTAATTTATTTTTGTTACTTTGTTTAGCACTTGTGTTTCAAACTTTAGTTTGCATATTAATATAGTTTTGTCACTATTTATTTTGTTAAGCCTTTAAGTGTATGTTATTGTATAATTGGTTTTATAATTTTAGAATGTTTGATTGATTTTATGATTTTCGAATGCAGCCTTTTCTCCGGGAAGAACGGAGGAAGTTATGCATCGATTAGTTTTAGAGGTTTGTTTTATTATCGAGGCTATTTAATTATAAAGGTATTGTTTGATATTTAAATTTAAGTAATTTATGTTTGTTACTTTCATTACACTTGTGTTTCAAACGTTATTATNNNNACTTGATTAAATTTATGATTTTAGAAAGCAGTATTTTGTCCGGGAAGAACGGGGATGCTACGGATCAGTTAGTTTTAGAGATTGATTTCATTATTGAGGCTATTTTATTATAAAAGTATTCTTAATATTTAAATTTAAGTAATTTATGTTTGTTATTTTATATTGAATATGATCGAAAAATATATTAAAAAACTGTTGCATCATTGTATTTGATAATTCATTTAAAATATTGATATATCGCCGCCGCGAAGTGCAACTTATTGTCCTAGTTTGTGAAATGTGAATAATAGGGTTATAATATTTTAATAATGTAATATTTAGTTTTATTTTCAAGTTTAGCCCGTTCAGATCTATTGGGCCTTGCCCAATAATAAACATTATTATGTTGTCTGCCACTGCCGGTAAACAGTGGGAAAGAGATCTGCGAGAAAATGGCGAAAATAGAAGAAGCAGAAGCATACAGTGGCGACGATGAATACGAATCAGCCAAGAAAAACATAAAAACCAGGTTTAAAAAAAGAAATCACGGGTCAACTACATTTTTCTTGTTTCTTGATTACCTATTCCTCCTCATCTTCTTCCTTTTCCTCTGTTTCTTTCTTTACAAGTTTTTTACCCATTAGCCCCCTCGGTCCCCATCTTCCAGGTACTTTAACAACCCTCCCCTTTTATCTTTTTCTTGATTATATACATGTACTTGTCATTTAGTTATTGTACTGGTTTTTATAAGCTGTGTTAATGTTCTATATTTAAGGTAACACAACTCTTACCAGGTAGGATAAAATAAAACCTAAATGAGGCTAGAGTTTTTTCAACTTTAACATGGACACATAATTTACTACTTAACTAGCTTATATCCCGGGGGCTTGTTTTGAATAGTCTACTCAAATTTTTATGAATTATGTAGATGTTATAGAGAATTTTGTTCTAACAATATTCCAGAGGTTTTTTGGAGTTTTGTGGTTGTTTTGTTGAAGAACAGGAATAACATAGATGAAAATGGAGGGAGATTGTAGCTCATCTTGTATGATGATTCGTAGGAAAATTAGAAAAATTGTAGCTCATCTTGTACGATGATTCATGGGCTAATTAGAAAAACTTTGTCTTTTCTGTTTTTGACAAACTGTCAATTAATGTATCAAACACAGGCCTGTTGTACCTATAATAGGGACGAAGCTACACTTAGTTGCAGGCCAACCTAGTTGGGTAAGGATTACCTATGTCCATCAAGGCCCATGTCCATGAGACGTCTGGGGCCACTGCCTTGAAGCCCATAACTCTTCTGACGCGGCATAATCTCCCGCTAAGGCTAAGTTCCTAAAAGTATTAAGTTTTTCCTTTTGCATAAATAAGAAACAGACTAAAACTAAGATAATGCTTTTTGTAACATGTGTCAGCTAGGCCACCTGTTCCATTATGTCCTTTATGCTCTGGTTCCCTTATTGACAATCAGGGGTGTTAATTCACTTGCAACTTATAGGTAGCTAGCGTATAAATAATTAAATTTGCCATTCATGTGTGGTGTGTGTCTTTAGGTTGTGTCCACTTGGATGGGATGGAATGATGCAATATTGAAATAAATTTGGACTAATTTTGGTTCATGTATGTATTGACATTCATTACTCCATCACATTATCCAAGTTTGAAGTAAGGCTTGTTCCGCTGCTTTCCTTATTGAAGGGGCGTTCCTTTGTTCCACTACGTTCTTCACATCACATGAAATTTGCATCCCTTATATAGTTTAGACTCACGCCCTATGTTCTTCTGCATCTCTTGTTTTCTTCATAAAGATCCATTATATCTTATCTATATTAGGATAGTAGTTTTGTGTAGTTTTACCATCCTCGTATATTTATGCTAATTATTAATTCTTGTGATCTCTTCAAGCTATAAGTGGTGTTTTAATCGTGATGGTTAAGAGTGGAATTACTTGTCAAATATGTATGACAAGGGTGACATGAAGGATTTGTAAGTGATTTGTGATGATGAAACTCATAGGCCCCTTTTTCCAAGGTTGAAGTTATGACCTTTTCAGAGTATAATAGTAACAGAACTTGTATGTCTTTGGTCACCTAAAAATTTCTTACCCAAACAAATTGACTTTAAGCAATATAGAGCATGATGTAGCCGAGTCTAGTGTTTGTCATCAGATTTTGAATTTGATTTCTCATCATTATAGGCTAAAGTGAATTCTTACATGATTCAAAACACATTGGTTTATGTATGATGGCTTAAATATGACAAATATACCTATAGGTAGAGCTGGAAATTTGTTCGTGTAGTGCCTTTTGTGTTTTGTGTACTTGAATGTCAAACACAAAACATACCCATTTAGGGTTTGTGTACCTTCGTCCTTCGTATTGTGTCATTTTTGTGTAAAATTTAATTAAATATAAATAAAAATATACAAATATAAGATTTTTAGGTAATTTTTTTACAAAATATTATATATATATATATATATATAATCATATTTACATGCAATTTTATAAAATCATGTATTATTATAAAAATAAATATACGTATATTTATTATAAATATGAATATATTCATTATAAATATAAATCTTTAATTATAAATATATTTATTTCGTGTCATGTACTTGAAGGGTAAACACATAACTGACACTAAATTTCGGCCATATACTTTCATGTTCATGTACTCACGTGTCGTGTACTCAAAATGCAAACACAAACACTAAACTTCCGTGTTGTGTAAAAATTCTGGGTCTACCTTTGAGCTATGAATAAAATGGAGTTGATTGTTTTGTAAGACCAGGACCCTTATATAATATATTTTATCTGATGTCAATTATATACTAAATATATTTTTTGTTAAGGGTTTACTTCTTTTAAGAGTTTTCTAACATGTCCAGTAGGTTCATAGTGTTCCGAGGCAGTCTCATAATAAATTTATGAATCAATCCTTCAAAATGGAAACACCTTGGGAATTGATTTAATGAATATTTCTTTTGTACTTGCACTCTTTAACTTCTGGTTGTTGATCATCCGCCCTTCCTCCAGATTGTTAATGCGTGATCGACAAACTTCCCTTTGATTTCACTAACAACTAAGCTAAAGGTCCTTAAACAAATACAATAATAAGCCAAGCTAAAACTTCTCTGAAAAGTAATATGAGATGCAACCTATATGTATGCCCCTTCATCTCCCTTGCACATGCTAACAAATCAGAAGTGTACTTTCCCTGTACTTTGCTGAAAGAAAAGAGTTTAAAGAATTAGTGACGTTGTTATATACTTTTATCCAAGAACATGTAATCCTTTTTGATGTTTGAATACACCAACTAAACTTGGAAACTGTTGATGCTTCTTGAGGCATATATTTTAGATGGCACTATTTGGTTTATCTGTATGTGGCTGTTTAACTTCTCAGTGCGCAGTTACATTTGACTTTTTTTAAAGACTCCCTATACTTCACCTTATGTTCAATTTACCTCTACTCTTTATGAGAGTAATCGTTAGCTCAATATTAGGCTGAACAAAGTGCACCAGATTTCAGTAAATTATATGTTCAATTCCTGCAGGTGCAATATTGTTACGTATACAATGAGATGTTGCTCCAGTTTATATCCAGATTATGTGGAAAGGAGCAATTTATATCTATATTACATTTACATCAGTTGAAGAGAGAAGATCTTATGCCTCTATCAACATAAAAAGAGGTCATTATAATGTAGAATCTTCATCATTAACTTGCGTACTTTATGTGATTTAACCTGTAAGTTATGCAAATTCATATGGCTGTCTTAGCTTGTAAGTTATGCACATTCATATTGCTGTCCTCTATACGAAAGTATTCACTTTACCTTTTTGGATAACAAGTTTAAATTCTATGCTGTGAAATACTGCATGGCATCCACCAGATGGTCTCATTTTACTTGTAATCCTATAGAGGTGAATTTAAGTTCTCTTTGTCGTGAATTTGAAATGAAATACTTCGTCCGTCTTTGAAAGAATGTTACAAGTAGGTGTTGCATATTATTAGGCTATTTAGCTAAAGTCCGGTGCATTGGAAATGGAATGCAGTTACTAGTGAGTATATAACTTTAGGCAAGAAACCATATTCATAGACATTTGAGTTGCCATGAAGATAGACGTCAATTCGTGCCTTAAAATTCAATTTTGAATACTATAGTTAATAATCGGAAGTCTTTGAATCCTCGGTGTATATGTTACATTTCGAATGTTACATCAACAAGTTGGGATCTTTTTCGGGAAACATTCTCTATTAGTAGGACTCGGAGAGTGGTAAAACTGATGTTGATCTTACAAGAACCTATAGGAGCAAGATATTATTTTAGTTTGGTTTTGTAGTTAATAAACCGATACACCAAATGAATGCAACATATTCAAGGGTACCCTTGTGTGGGTTAAATATACCTATGAAGCCACGTATCCCAGCCAAGAAGGTAACATAACATATCATATCACAATCAGATTTCACAGTTTCTCATCCATAAACTCTAAAAAACACAAGATAAGAAGATAAGCCCACGTGGCAGAAAACAATATCCCGTTCACTACTTCACCTCTATTCCATATCTCTCTTTTTCCTTCCCTCACTCAAACAACAGAAAGCTAAACCATGGCTTCTCCAACCCTAATCACTCCCACAACTTCAACCACAAAACCCCTCCTCCCACCCGTCCGATCCAAACTCACCGTCACAGCCACTACCACCACTCCACAGCAAAGTCGACGTATATTCGTCTCACTTGCAGCTGGAATAATCCTCTCACCAATCCTACCTGTATCCCCTACATGGGCCGTTTCGGACGAAGAGTACGTGAAAGACGCTGGAGAAGTGATCAGCAGGATAAGAAACACGATATCTAAAGACAGGAATGACCCTGATGTAGCTGATGCAGTGGCTCAACTAAGAGAGACTTCTAACTCATGGGTAGCAAAGTACCGGAAAGAGAAAGCTTTGCTCGGACGGTCATCTTTCCGCGATATATACTCAGCTCTTAATGCAGTTTCTGGCCATTATATTAGCTTTGGACCCACTGCACCGATACCAGCGAAGCGGAGAGTTAGGATTTTAGAAGAGATGGAGACAGCTGAGAAGGCTTTGCAAAGAGGAAGATGATGGCATTCATGTACAGAATTTTTTGTATGTAAAACTACCACTTATGCTTTAAATTGCACTGATTGTATTCGGACTACATACGTTGATGTCAATTATGAGTTAATAATAAAAATATTATGCAAACATAAACATTTTACAGAAACATAGGATTATACCAGTTGCCTGTTGGGTTATGCATAGTACCTATGTTTTGCTGCACTTTTTACAAAATTACTTGCATTTCAAAAAATTAAAGTTGCTTCAGATGTTAGGTTTTAGGTACCGACAATAGTTTGATTTTACCATTGTTTGGGCAGTATTTGGATTTTCACAGAATGATAAAATTCAGAAACAATTTCATTACTTCAATAACATAGATTGGACTTCGTTTAGAAAGATTGGACCACAAATAAGCTGTTATGAATAGGCAAATTAATACTACTAAAAAACCACATTGGTCCAGTTTTCTCAACTTTACAACAATCTTCATTTCTCTATTCATGCTACAATCTTTTGGTATCGAGATTGCTTTCATCTCTCTCCGCACTCCAGTTCACTTATCTACCTTTGGCTTCTTGACTTCACTAGTCTCTCTGTCGTTGGCTAGCCCGTTATGGAGTCCACAGGCCATTCGTTAATGCTGAAGTAGATACGAGGGATGCTGACAATAAGTTTAAAGCCTGCAAATAAATAAACATTTCACCTTTAAGGTACAAAGAACACTGATTACTTTAAAATCTCTACCTCCTTCAGGCCTAGGTCGATCACCTGTTTCTCAATATCACTTGGAGGAACATTACAACTTCGGATATACAAGACATTGGCGTGAATGGGGATGACTACCAAGTCATCTGTCACCATGAACTTCGCTGTTGACCCCTTTAAAAATCCTCCTTCACCCATTAGACTTGCTAATTTCAAGTCTCGGTCTCCATAATACAAATTCAGACTGTAATGTCCTCGTACAAAAGGGACCATTGGTTTCTAACAGAATTTTGGAATCCTATCATCTTTAAGCGGAAATAGCTGTTTGGTGCATTGATAAAGCATAGACAATTTAGGAGAAAGAAGCATATCTTTCATTTGTTTTGATTTGAAGTATTCGCTTACTCTAAACTTTTGACACACTCTGATGTATATTTTCTACACAAAGTGCTGGTGCATAACCTTTACTAACCAGACTAATAACCCTTCCTAAAGGAACAGTGAAGAAGCTGAATAGAAATTCTATAAAATCTTCTGAACTATGAGCCGAAATTATCGTTTTATTTGATTTCTGCACCAGGACTTTCACCTCCATCTCCTTGAAGCTGATAATTCCCTCTGTACTCGTTTGTCTACTCATAGGTTGAAACAATTTGTCTGCGATGATATAGTTTTTTTTTTCAAAAATATACTTGTTAACGGAGTCGTTGATAGGACCGAGTACTTGAGCAAATCGAGTATCTGTCGAGATAAAAGAAAAACAAAGATAAAAAATGAGGGGAATGCCCAATGTTCTGTGTACATACAAAATTTTGAAACGAACTAAATATACCTCAGTGCATCCAATCTGAAAAGCCTGTAGATCCTAAATTTTCCAAAATTGCAAGGGTGGATGCCGGCACATAGGGAATCACGTGTAAATCATCGGTTATAAGAAACAATTCATCCGGCTTAACAAAAACTCCTTGTTCATCTTTATCTATGAATAATTCCCTACTGGAAGCATATCTGTTCAAGTTCTTAGAGCAATTTTTGCATTTTACACCATTGTACATGCTGAAAAAGGCAGCATAACCGTTTTCAGTACAGCTCATATCCTCACAAGTATAATACTTAATGGGGCTAATATCATCGACATTAATTTTAAGATTTCGACACTCAGCTTCTGCCGAGTTTCTTGTCCTCAGCAGAATATAATTTTAAGATTTCTTGAAGTATTATACTTCAAGATCCGCAGCGCTTTTATATAAATTGTTCAAGCTCCCAATTGTGGGTTGCTGGGAAGAATTACCAGCAGTTGCAGGTTTAGACAAAAGTCTAACAATAGTTCCCATTGGCATTGTGAGGAAGCTAAACAGAATGTAGACAAAATCACTGTTTGCTTCAGCATATAACACTCTTTCTTCCTGTTTATTTACAACCACTTTCAAGGGAATTTGAATCTTTGAGGCAGCCATTTCTTTTGCCAGAGAATTATAAGATTTTTGTTTAGACCTTGAAGGCCAATCCAGGTACTTCCTTAAGGCTCTATATAATTATGATGACATGAAGAGTCATTTGGATCTAATCTTTTGGTGACCCCTTCGTTATTCAACGAATACCCTGTACATTGTTACTAGCCTTTATCAATTCTTCAGAAAACGCACAGCCATAGTAAATTGATCAGAAAACTAGGAAAGTGTTAGAGCATTGGGAGTAGCTATATTTATTAGCTAAAATAGTGTAAAATAGATGTATGTTATGTAAAATTTGTTGAACCCGTAAGGAATAGTGCTCCAATGATATTTGAAAATAATTTTGATTATTATTTTAAAATTTCTGTCATTATATTTTAATGATTAAGTTTTGATAAAAAGGGTTGCGAAGGAATTAATAATAAAAAATTATTATTATTTTTTATTTAATACAAGTGAAAATAAAATATATAATTAATAAAATTATATTCAATGATACTATTGTAATAATTTAAACATGAAAAAAAACTATTTAACAAATAATACTTATATATTATAACGTAAACTAATTTTTTTATTATATTAGTTTATTAGCAATTTTTAAAATATATAATGTACATTAAAAATAATTATATAAGTAATTAATAAATTTGGTTAACAATGAAAATTTAATAATTTTTTTGATAAACCAATTTTACATTAGTTTTACATAAAATTAAAATATAAAATGTAAAAAACAATACATATATAAAATATATAATTATAATATATATAATTATTAAATTATAAATACAGCATATACACTAGGGTGAGAAGGGAGAGAGTTATTTTATAGGGAAATGACATAGATCTGATATAGATGATGACTTCTCATGTCTCTCGGGAAGTAGTCTGTTTTTCACATATTATGTGTATTTCAAATTTTTTGTTGTCACGTAGATATTATAGCTAACATATACACCATATGCAGTGCCTCTACTACCCCCACTAGTATATTGGTTTGATTTTCAAGACACATTTTCAATAATCCAGTTTTAAGTTTAACACTCCCAATTTAATGATTTTTTTGGGTCAATAATTGAGTTAATTTGATCGCAAAAAAATCAAATAAAACAGGTAAATTGATACGAAATAGTAGTTAAAACAGCGGCGGAACCACGATCACAAATTAGCCCGGACTAAAATAAATTATCACTAATCTTTTAAGGTTAGCCGGATTTAAAGTAAAATTTCTAAATTTTTTTAACTAAAACCCGATTTTATAAAAAAATTCTTACTAAAATTTTTTGTTTAGCCGGATTTCAACCTAGGTTAACCCCCTTATGGGTGAGTTAAAAATGGAGTTTTAAATTTTGATACTCAGATAACTCGATTGCTACAGTATTTCATTTTCACATGTATATTTAAACTATAATAAGCATTGTTAGTAGTCATGTTGAATCATAAAAAAAATTAATGACAATTAGATCTTTATTAAATAAATGATAGTCGTCTACTTTATTAGAAATACTTTACTAATTTACTAGAAGTAGGGGTGAGCATAAAAATCCGAAAACCAAATTATCCGTATTTCCAATCCAGTATCCCGTTTAAAAAATCTGTAAATGTGGATATCTGGATCCGGATCACATCTTTACAAGAATTCGGATATCCGGATCCGATCCACTTTTATTATATTTAATTAAAAATAAATAAATTCTATATATTATACATAATAACTAATTAAATTTTTTAAGAGAAAATTATGAGTATTTTGAATTTTGGGCTCTAATCTAACTTCTAGGTCTTTCATACTAATATTTATGCATTTAATCACAGTGCTACGACATGAATTATCTCATGACAAAGTAGTCATATCTATAAGTCCAGCAATTATAATCATAATGCATACAGAATCAAATTCCCACATATGTAGTTATTTAAATACTTGATTTAACTCGTATGTATAATCTTCACATGTTAGTTTTATTTTAATATTGAACATCTACATGTATTAAAAATTTATAAATTTATTATGATGAAACAAATATTTGGATTCGGATAATCCTTTTCCGGTCCGGTTTAAACGGATATCCGGTTAAACCGGAACCAGACTAGATTTTTAGTGATCCGAAAAATCGAATATCCAGTTTTACATTTTATAACCTGACCGGATATCTGGTTTTGCTCACCCCTAACTAGAAGTACTTTACTAAAATTCAATGTTTGAATTCGGTCAATAACAAATTTATTGAATCTTTATATTTCTATCTATAAATAATATATGTCATTTATCTATACTAATACTAAATTATAATAAGTAAAAGAGTATATAATTGTTGATAGTCATATTGAATCAATCTTTATTAAATAAATGATAGCTGTTAATGTTATGTTAAGTAATAATCCCTATATACTTTAGTAGAAGTTTAAGTTATAATCTCATGAATATATAATTTTAAGAAATATAAATTATTTATATTAATTTTATTTTGGAAACTAAATAATATGGTTGTAATATATATTAAACTAAAATTTAAAAAAATAAAAATAAAAATTATAATATAAAATAATAATTATAGTATATCATAAGAAAGTCGTACAATCGCACGCGGGTCGTAAGTTACTATAAATGTTTTAATACTTAAGTAATAAAATATTACTTAAGTAGTACTTAAAATTGCAAAATTAAGTGATAATCCAAATTTTCTACTTTCTGAGTTTCAGCCTAATATTAAATAGAAACTTTAAAATAATAATATTATTCTTCATTTTAAATGGAAAATAGTAATACTTAAAATTACAAAACTAAGTAGTAATCCAAATTTTATACTTTTTGACTTTGAACCGGATAGCGCTGAGTCGCAAGTTACTATAATTTTTTTAAAAAAATAGTAGGTACCCCGAATTGACTCTCAAAATAGTTTCCAAATGATTACGTGTAACCTGCATGACTAGTAACTATCTTTTTTTTTTTTGTGAGAAAATGACTAGTAACTTTCTAATAATACTCCTTCCAACCCAAATTACATGTCCATTTTGATTTTTACGCATATTTTTTTTGTCATAATGAACAATCTCTTCTCTTTATATATATAATAGCCCAACAAGGTCATAATATTCATGAGTCACTTTATTCATATGTGAAATGACTAACTTACCCCTATTTTAAATATTTGTATAAAAAATTGTTGTTCGTGGGAATCGAACTCCAGTCTTTTCGTTCACATGCACATCTTCATACTAGTACACCAAACTGTCACATGTGTTTTTAATCATACACATATATGTCAGTATCGTAGATAGTAAATTATTTATTTAACTTCAAACATAGTTACCGGAATATTTGTACAATTAATTTTAAAGAATTAAATTTAAGATATAAGGTTAAGTATAGTACATAAACTAATCATTACCTTATTAATTAATTAATTCTTAGTTTAAAAATATGTCTTGTATCTTTTTAATATAAAAAGAAATTAAAATGTACAT
>PHNY01139639.1:0-13811 GCA_003724115.2 Anethum foeniculum
TATATATATATATAATATTTCTATTTCTAATTAATAATAATATTTTATCGACTAGTCTACGACTAGTCGACTAGCGGGAGGTCCATCGACTCGCCTCGACTCATCGACGTGACAACCATGGAACTATAGGAAGAAATTTTTTAATTTGCTCATCGTTTGATGAAGATGGCTTAACATTTGCATTTTGTTATCAAGTGAGGCTTGGGCCAGCCGACTCTGAGCAATCAAATCATGTGTATTGAGTAAATTTAGCAACGTAGCTTTGCGTCTTCAGTTATGATTTTTACCTGTATCATTACATTGTGTGAAAAGTATCAACCTTTATGGATTGCACTAATAAGGAGTAATCCATGGTAACATGGAAGTAAAATGATACAAATGGCAAGCAAAGAATGCTGTTATGAATTGAGTTAATCTTTATTGTTAGTCAAGGGAAATAAAACTGAAGATCCACCTAGTTAGTACCTTAAAGTAGAGTCTATAATTTATTTTTACTGAAGGTGCATTTTTATGTCTAGATTCTAGGTACTATTAGATTTCCACAGGGTGGCCATGATTTGATATCTTGTGGATGTCAACTTCGATTCACGTGATGATTGTTCTTTACTCAGATTTTCGTTTCCTTTTCAGGACTCTGAAGATTTCAAAGAAAGTAGCAATGGCTGGAATAACAACAAAACTGAATATGTGCAAGAAACTGACTGTCCAATCTCAAGTCAGCCTTCTTATTCTGGTGAAAGTTGCAACTCATTAGATAGCAAAATCAGCTATACAAGCAATGGTACAGGTACTTTTACGTTGTTTTTCTTTTTCTATTTTAATTCTCCCTCCATTCCATTTTATTTGTCCTGTTTGACTTTTGAAGTAAAAACTTTTATATTGAAAGTGTCATCCTCTATCTAAAGTTTTAGGTGAGTGTTGTTTGGTTACATAAAGTGGAAATGATATCGTATTTCCATTCTTCAATAGAAAATATTATGCATGTTCAGATCACATATTGATATCACATTAATTGTAATCACGGAAACCTCATTTTCAGGCAATAGGCAGTGTTCATCACTTGAATCATATGAGACTGTCTCTTTTATCTCCTCGCGACATCCTCACTATCTTGAAGAACTGGAATTGTCAGATTCTGCCTCTTCCTTATCTGTTGGAGGCATGGAAAGAAAGGATAGAGCTTGTACGTCGGGTTATAGAAATTTTGAGCAATCGCCAAACTGGGAACTAGTTTACACTAAAGAAGTACTTGCCAATGCTGACTTGCAACTAGATGATTATGTATTGGGTCAGGCCTCTCTAAGTGCAGATTTCTTCTATCCCTGGGAGAATCAGAAAATTGGATCAGATAAAGCTGTGGATGAGTATTATAAACTTGAACAAAAGCTTTTAATTGATTTCTTGAATGAATGCCTAGAATTCAGGTGTGAGCAAATATCTGTTGGAAGTCGCAAAGCATGGAGTAAATTGACGATGTTGTTTCAAAAGAAAGAGCGCTTGGCAGAGGAATTTCATAGAGAGATGAGCGGATTGACAAGCATGAAGGACTTGCTGACGGATGAAATTGTGGACAAGGAGATGAGTTCTCATTACGGAAAATGGGTCGACTTTGAAACCGAAGAATGTGAAGAAGGTTTAGAGCTAGGCGATGAGATATTAAGTTCTTTAGTTGATGAAATAATGATAGATTTGTTGTCCTAAACTGCTAAACCCTCTTAGGTTCTTTCGTAATCTGTTACATATAGGCAAAATTAATCCTATATATGGTTTTTTTACTTTCCAATTTCTTTACCCAGCAACAAGAATATACATCTGGTAGAAAGAATGTTTCTGTAATGTCTTTTTTCTTGAATATTCTTATCTTCAATTAATGTAGTTTTTTTCGATTGACATAAAATGTAACTTATTATTTCATTTGTTTGGACCATGCATAGGAAATATCAGTCCTTGAAGCCTTGCACAATGAACAAATAGTATCGTGAATTCATGATTATCACACACACACACACACTTGTGTGGCAAAGCGGCCATTGTATTGCCAAACAACTAACATGGTTCCAAAATTTCAAGGCCCGGATATTACATTTATAGGGGGGAACATACCACTTGATATCTCTCTCTTGTACATTTTCATTACTTACTCCTTCGATAGTTCATATCATACCACATCTCATGCTTGTGTGTAACACTGTATATGTAGATTCACACCGATGATTCTACGTCACAATATATTGTTCTCGCTCTGTTGTGCGGCCCAACACGTGCATTCTGTTATGCTGCTACTGCAGGTTGGTTCTGTTTTTCTATCTCAGTTTGGACCAATTATGTAATCTTTGTGTTGTAATCTCAGTTTAGGCTCAAATACCATTTGCCAGGGAGGTCAGTAGTTGACAAGGTCTTTGATAACAATGTTACACCTATATATACACTAAACCACAAGTTGTACAGTTCTCAACCTTGTATATCAAGACTTCAAGTTTGTACTTGCACAATACATGTATAGCTATCATACAGTAACTGCCCTACTGGGCGCCATGTTCAACTAGACTTTCCGCTAGGTCACAAATTTGAACTTAAAAAATAATCTCAAATACAGTCATCATGATTGAAAGTGAAAGACTGTGCAATGCGGTAGTTTTGTGCACTGTGTGCGACAAAAAGATCAACTTTCAATGAATTCGACTGGGGATAATAGAACAAGTTGACAAGCGTTTAGAGACTTCAACGTACGTTAGGCTTGTGGAACTGAAGACATGGATTCAATTCTCATCGTCTTAAATAGTAAGGAAACCGATACTGGTAGAGCCAAGTAATGACTTGGTTCTTCCAGATATGGTGTTGTGGCTGTTGCATAGATTCAATTGTGTATGGCACATTCATGATATCTTGTCAGATGTAACTACTCAAAATCTAGCTAGATGAGCCCATGTCATTTCATTACTTTAATTCTACTGGACCACTTGGACTATTTGGGACCATTTCTGATTTTCTTAAAACAGACGGATGTTTGATATTTTTTCCTGGGAAAAAAGGAACCAATCTATGTAGATAATAGAGAAAGGTCTCTTTATTCGGAGGCTGGATTTATTTGGTCAGTGGATTGCTAATTTGTTCATGCTGTCAGACAAATATTATTATTCCTTTTAAAGCTTCATTTACAACTAGCAGTAGAAAAGCCCTGTAGCTAAACACCACCCTCGGAATATGTTACTAGCGTTCAATCACAAAGAAAAACCCCAAAAAAATTGTGATTAAAAATATCTTCCACAACTTTTCAAATATCTATTTGAAAAGCTAGGGGCCATAGAAACATCCTCGTTAGAGGTAACGTCTTCTCATATACCGGATATGTTTCATTTGGTTCGTAATTATGAGGAAATAAATAGTTAAGTATGGTTCTAAGTTGAAATTAATTCAATCAAACCACAATTGAGTTGTGACAGGCTCATAGAAATTTATAGGCTAACTAAATCTTAGCAGTGTAGCACAACATCTATAAAATTTATTTCTAATAGTGCAATATATTTAATTACATAATGATAGGAGAGTTCTTTTGTCTATCTCTCTTCATATATATATTAGCATACATCAAGATGCATGAAACCTCAGAACTAGATAAACATCTGTATCTTGGCTGCAACTCCAGTGAACAGGCTTGGAAGAGATCAGTTTTGTGGATGCACAAATTTGCAGTTAGGACATGTTGGATAAGACTTGCACATCATCACCAGCATGTGACACTTCTTGCAGACTGCAGTTACCATTTCTCTCTGATCCCCTTCAATCGTCAACCACGACGGATAACGCTTTAGACTGCTCGTATAATTATCCCCTTGCAAATCCACGAACCGATCATCAGATAATTTGGAGCTTTTGTTAGAACTGCGATCATCTTCCTCATGTTTTTTACCAACTGAACCATAATTCAGGTTGAGTTGAAGGTCTAAGCTCATGCAACTGGAATCACTAGGGGGTTCAACGCTGATCCTCGGATCACTATACGTCCTCTTATGAGTCTTTGTGTTGTAGAAGTACAGCTGACCAGACTATCAAAATCATCCAACATGTGTTAGCATATTAGATCATAAATAAATTCATAATCATGCAGGCAAATTTAAAACGGTACCTTGATATCGAGGCAACGTTGCCACTCCAAAGGCAAGGGAGCTTCACGGAGTGACTTCTTGATATCAAACATAGGCTTCAGCAAGTTTCTTTCTTTGCAAGGCCTCTGAAGAGTTTCATCAGGTTGCGAAACCTCCCGCTTTCTTTTCCTGCTTGAACTCTCAAAATCCTCCATGACCTCTTTTCGAGTCTGCGATAGCTCTTTATGAATGCAAACCATGCCTAAGTTCATAAATAAAACCTTGTGGATATTACTAGAAAGCAAAGGGGGGGGGGGAGAGGAAGTATGGAAACACAAAGAGAAAAGGAGTTTAAGAAGGATGAATTTAAAGGGCCATGACTGCATGACGTTGGAAAAATTGAAGTGAAGTTGGGTTTGCAATTATGATTGTGGTGTGTGCAGATATAACTCCCTCAATTTAAAGCATGGACATTTAAGTTTTCTAACCAACTTTTCCTTGGGATCTAATTACTAGTACTACTTGTAGTTTGTGCTTTGCTTTAATTTTTACACTTGTGTTTAGTCAAAAACATTTTCTATAAGGGTTCAACTATTTTTACATAGACACAACATACGCAGAAGGTGTTTGAAAATTACTGCTCGTATTCATCATAAATGCAGGAAGCAGGATCATGCACTGATTCTAATTTGGTACCTCAATTTACACTTAACTCGCACAAAATGTGACTCTGGTTGACAAGGATGAAGGCCAAGAACAAATTATGTACAGTATCATTCCCAAAAATATTTAAATATCGTGTAAATAAGAAAAATGACCAAAATACTTAATTTTTTTTTTTTAATATTGTTCTACATCGAAAAATAAGGTCACCAGAGTTCGATATTTTTATTATAGTGTAGCAAAATACTCCATTGACAAATATGTATTCATTTCTAAGAAAATAGTATAATTCTAAAACATTTTTATTTGTCAGTGTATCGCGCGGTAGTAAAATTGGACAGATTTTAAAATTAGTTTCCTTTAATTTTTATCATAAAAAAAGGACAAAAATTGAAAATATGATTAATAATCGAGTAGAAAGGAGAGATTATTGTACAAAGAGGAGTGATCAACAATTCTTTAATCTTATATATTTGAATGTAATCGATAGTTTTGAATTGGGATACGTGGGGAGTTATGTGAAGCTCAATTGCGATGTTACTAGTTTCACAATTAGTTATTGCAATATTTTTTATATTGAAGAATTTGAATATCCTATGTTTTAACTAATTTGAAAACAAAACACTATTGGTTTAACTTTTTCTTTGTTTCACAATCTAGTTGACATTTTGAAAGTTTGTTCCGACTAGTCTCCTGTGTTTTAATCAATTTTTAACTTGTTCGTCAAAAAAAAATCTTTAATCCAAGTTAGTCAAAAATTGGAAATACGATTAAGAGCAGCTCTAATAGAATTTTAGCCCATTTCTTATATTTAATATAAAATATTGAATCTTAATACTTTAGAATATAGTTAAGTGTTTGAACTCCAACAATATTACTTATTCTCATTCCCTAATTATATTATTAAAAGTACTATTCATACACTATATAATAGAAAGAAAAAGAAATTTTTTTAATATTTTATTATTAAATAAAAATTAGCACATGCTTAGATGAAGGTGGAAGTTACCTATTTATAAGTAATGGAGAAATGATCTTAGTAAAATAAGAAATTATTAGAATTTTATTGGAATACATTTTTTCTCTTATTTCTTAGGACATAAGAGAACAAATAACTAATGTCTTGTAGTGCTCTAATTATCGGTTGAAAGAGATTATCCTACAAAGGTGATCAACCATTCTTTAATCTGGCTAGGTTTTTGCAGTGCATGCGTAAAGGTAGTTGGGCAAAAGTAATTTACTGTATCTGGAAGCCTCTGGATCAATTTACGATATGGCCAATTTCAGCAACGCATATATAATTATTTGATTATTTTTCTTTTAAAATTTTATTGCTTCGCAAAGTTAAATTCTCGTCACTCCGTCTTATATACTGTTTTAACTAGTTCATAATCTTTTTTTTTGACATAAACTAGTTCATAGTCAATTGAGCAAATTTTTTGTAGATAATTTCAAAAAAAATATTAATTTATTTTAAAAACAAAAAAAAATAAAATTTTTAAAACAGATTAGCTATTTTCTAAGAATACAAGTTTTAAAACTCTCTTAATTATATATCATGTACTCCCTCCGTCCCACAATACTAGTCTCTTTTGAAATAATTTTTTTTCCCATAAAACATGTCCACTTTTTCTTTCCAATGCAAATATAATGACATTATTTCAAAATCAGCCTTCTTGAAAGTTATATACTCCCTCCGTTTCAAAATACATGTCTACTTTCAAAAGAAAAATTTGTTTCAATTTAGTTGTCCAGTTCAACTTTCAAAGCAAATTTGTATTTCCAAAATTAACTCTACTCCACATATTTCCTATTTATATTTCCAAGATCAATCTTACTCCACATATTTTGGTCAACTTATGCAATTAATTTAACAACATCCACTTTTCTTAATATGTGTGATTTTTTAAAAGTGGACATGTATTTTGAAACGGAGGGAGTAACATTTATGAGGGGTATAAGTGAAAAAATATTATCAAATTAATAATTTCTTAATATGCGTAATTTTTTCAAAAAGGACTTGTATTATGGGACGGAGGGAGTATAATTAGCAGTCATAATTTGATCGATTTAACTATAAACTAGATAAAACAGGACATAAAATGAGATAGACGGTGTACACATTAAATGTTACAACATGAGATGTAATTTTAATGATTAGGTATGAAAGTTTAATTTAGATCACACATACGCCAATGAGCTTAAAATTAGTAAAGCCGAAAGCAAATATGAAAGTTAATCCACTTTGTAGATTTCATGCTTGGTTCTATACTTCTTCTATATCTACTTTATTTGTAGAATTACCATTTTGGTGAACATTGTAAATAATTTACAATAAAATAATAAATAAATCAAACCTCTATAATAAAATTTTTTAATATCAGAAACAAAATTTCATTACCAAAGTCTTTGCTAAAATAGCCCATTTTCCCAATATAATACTCCTTCTGTTTTTATTTATTTGTTGTTTGACTTTTCTGCACGCACTTCTAAGTTTTTTGACCGCATAGTAAAATTAATGATTGTAGTGATGATAATAAACTCTTAAAATAAGAAAAACTGAATAATTATTCAAAAAAAGAAAAAGAAAAACTGAATAAATAAGCATGATGCAAGGAAATATGGAGTTATATCATTAAATAGGGAAGCAAGTAAAACTGCTGAATAAAAAGTTGCATGGCTTGTGTTGTGTGTATTAAATGGGAGATATATAATAACTCCAACATCCAAAATTAGGTCACCCATGCAACTGAAATCTTTAAAAGCAATCAACGCTCTCTTTTTCCGCTCTCTCTCATCTATTAATTCTCATGCTTTCAATTACAACTCCTATTTCGAAACTTCACAACACCCCTACTTCCTTGGTCTTATTTAACGCAACCACCCCTGCCTCATGACAACATCTCATATACTATGTTTGGATATAATTTCTTATATAGTAGAATATGTTTTTCTTAACAAAAACAGTGCAAATTATAAGGGGAGGATAAAATCAAATATGTGACCTATCAAATATTTGTACAAACATTAAAATTTAAAATGAAAACTCAAATGCTGTTATTTCAAATCTATCATCTGAAATGAAATAGTACATGTTTCCAAACACCCTCTAAGGTCATTTGTTTTTTACTTGAATACAGAGGGCTCATTCACCATTATACCACTTTGGGGCATAATTTTAAGATTTTCACCTTGTCTCGCTTATTATTTGTGACAAGTATTTTGTAATTATCAATGTCACTTGCTCAATATTCGCGATAAATAACTCACAACAATCATCTATCATAGACTCAGACTCATATATATACATATTTATCCTATATACTTATTTGAATCAAAAAAAAATTATTTAGGATTTTATTTTTATTTTTTTGAAAACTAAACAAATGCTAGTAGAATGAGGTTTATCTTGTTTCTATGAAATGCCCTCGGAACAACTTGAATGCAAAATTTAATGGCAAGAAGGTGAATGTTGATATCACCTCACTTAAATGCACAATTGAATGACATGAGTATAATATAGATTATATCACATTAGACAATACTATAATATATTTCCCATATTATATCAAGTATATTAATATTATAATTCACCATGACAACTGAAGATGCAAGCATGATAGTTGCACAAGTCTACTCTGATCTTATCACATTGAATTCAGAATTCGATACTTCACTAAATTTATCTTAATTCAAAAATTCAGCGGAAAACCTATTTACTCATAGAGTAGGAGTAAATCAAACCAAACAAAACATACCACATAAATCTCGCTCTAAAGCAGGGGAGTGGGAAACCAATTTACTCCTCGGATAGGAGTAAACCAAACAAAATGAAAGATACCATGTGTATCTCTCTCTAAAGCAGATAATTCTAAGATACTGAGTCACTGAGATGTAAACAAACATTACCAGGATGATACAGTAAGGACCCCGGCTTTGACAGCGCAGTAATAAAAGTAAATTCATGCATATTAGAAAATGTGCTTCCAAGACCCTACTATAACATGTGGCAGTTTTAGATGGTGGAACACTCATTAACTGCATTCACCTTATGGAAAATGGACGCTAAAGGAGTTGATCCTATTTATAGATAATTTTACATTATTGACTACAGTCATTAGAATTTTCTCTTTAATCTCTCCTAAATTTAATTCTCGGTGCACAATGTGCAATAGCCTAGACATATACTGAAATAAAGGTCATATTTTAGCAAAATGTGGATGCAGATCGAGGATATATTCAAGCTTATAGCACTAGAAACCTGGCTCCTCTCGGCTAGCTATCAAGCAAAGACTGATAGGATGTTCTTCTTAAGTGTAAACTGATCAGCTTTAGCTGCACTTATCGACTGCATCAAAAAATGAAGATTATATTGTTACACGTACAAGTTTAGTAGTTAGTAACTATCATATCAGGATAAAAAATGGCATGTTTATAAAAAAGAATTACAAACCTAAAAGAAAACTTATGCACAGAGTAATTGGAAGAAGTACATGCTGTTACGATAAATCTTATGTGGTTCATCATTAGAAATTTTAATTGATTTTTAGTGCAGCACAACATTAATTTGGGAAGTTTGCATTTTGTAATGGTTACATATTATATCTATTATAACTGTACCAGACTAGTACTGCAAGTTCCTGACAATCAAAGACTTTTTAGTTCTTTAAAATAATTCCGGATTTGCAAAACCATGTCGTCCTTGCGTATTCTTAATCTTTGTTTTCAGGTATGCGTGATTGTCGCGTATTGCATTGCCTCAATCCTTGTTTTCAGGTATGCGTGATTGTCGCATATTGCATTGCCTCTTAAAACCTTGGCTTAGGTAACACGTGACAATTAAAATGATAGAACAGCCTAAAAAGTGATGCAGGAAAAGCAGCAAACAAGCGATACAGGACAGCCTATAAAGAAGCCTAAAGAGACTTGGGTTGAACAATATTGTAGGCTCTGGAAGCCCTAGTAAGTTAATTATATTAATACTTATCCCTTAAGCTTAGGGAAAGTTATTTTTAGAGTTTGATTCTAATTATGAGATGTCGTTCAGAGATCTAAGAAAAGGATTGGTTCTTGTAATCAAAATATATTATTGATATTAAAAAATATTGTTTTGTGTAGTATATCTATGCATGAGAACACTTTCTCGGGAAGTTGTCCCAAGACCCTAGTCCCTGACCCCATACTCCATGCAATGTTTTGGGCCTATAAAACAGCTAATTTAATTTGGCAAGTCTATTCATTAAAGCCAGCACCTCAAATTCTCCACCCTTCTTAACCTATATATGCAACAAAACTTAGCAATTCATTTGCCTTTTGCACAATTTTTTTATCGTATTCTCCATGGCTAACTCCACAACTCATTAATGATGCTACACAACATATTACTGTTATTACTCATTACATAATTCCTTTTCCCTCACTGACAGCTTCTTTCTCTGTTGAACAAACGTTTACTGGGTTGTAGATGGGAAAAAAAAGGGCAAGGGGAGTGGGATCATGAATCTCCCTGCTTGTTTGCGAGTATTTTAGTTGCAAGAAAAGAAATGGGCAGAGAAACCCAGCTTTCAGTCCAGATTTATCTATCCAAAGGCGTGAAGATTCAGGAGGAAATCGAAAGACATGCGACTCTAATTCGCTTTAAATTTAATGCTAAATATAAATCTTATTGAGTTCATGCATGGTGTGAGAGGAGCAAATAAAAGAGAATGTACATAAGCTGAAAACAGCAAGTACTTGGAAAAAAATACTTGGGAAAACCTTAAGGAGATAAAATAACATTATTAGCATAAAAAAATATAGAGAAAGAGAGTCGAAGAACACCTTTCCGAGAAGACGTTCTAATCGCTCTATTTCTTTCTTAGGATAATCAGAGCCTTTGTCCATACAGCTCTTGGCAGATTTTAGGTAGATCTGGCCATATCTATAACAAAGATTAATCAAGTATTCAGAGTTAGATGGTACTAAAGCATGAATAAAATTGATAACTACAACTAACTAATACTGCAAGTCAAGTGGTCAATGTTTGACAGATACATGATAACAGCTTTAAGATACTATATAGACTGGCAAGCACACAGTGTTGTAATAACCTTGCAGAGGAATAGTCTAGTTTTCCAACTTGCGCCTCTAGACGGGCATATACTGCTTTTTTCCCATCCTTGTCAGCAACAAATTCCTTTACCAAATTGTCCAAACTTGCAACTATACCAGCCTATATTTAATTAGTAAAATGGTAAGTAAACTGGTAGTCTGGTACAGTTCAATCAATTGTGAGAGTAACGATTATAATTCAAATAACCTCGGAAGTAAGTTGTCCATTTGCATCACGACTAGTAGTACACTTCTCGTTTATAAAATTCACAAAGTCATTCAAATCTCTCCCGCCATGATAATCTTCACCAGCTTTGTTGCCTTTAGGGAAGAATTTCAGAGTTGGAAAACCACTTACACCATACCTGACAGAATCACGCAAATCTAAAAGTAATAAGCAGGGATCCCGCGCTCATAGAAAATCACAACAATATTCAGAGTCAATATAAAAACAGACGGCTAAAGAGATCCATGACTATACATGTGAAATATTATACTCATTCTTATATCAAGAAATGATAGTTATAATATTCTATACAGGAAACTTAAGAAACAAGAGAAAATGGAACTCACTTCCCCCCAATATCCTTATACTTGTCAGCGTCAAGATTAGCAATAACTACATCATCCTCCATGTGAAAGGCAGCTGCAACCTTTTCATATATCTACAAAACAGAATGTAAATTCAGCAATCAAGAATAAAAAAAGGCTGAATTTGGTTAATATAACAGTCAAGTACTTACGGGAGCAAGGTTCTTGCAATGACCACACCTGAAAATATATCATGCAATAACCCAATCAGACACATTGTAGCTAAATTAAAACACAAAACTTCATACTTAGGAAAACACACCGATTCTAAGTCTAAAGAAAACGAATGGTCCAAGCTAATTAATCTCTAAATCAGAATATGGAAACAATGTATTAAAGTAGATCTCCATGCATTCTTACCAAGGTGCATAGAACTCAACCAGGACATTCTTTCTTGTATCCAAAACAATATCGTCAAAGTTATCTGAATTCAGTATTACTACACTTGAAGGAACTGAAGTTATTTTAATATTGGTCCCTGAATATAAAATAACATTTAAATGTCAATAACCAGGGAGTATTAAGGAAAGTCTAGGATTCATATTGCTGCAAGCAAAAAAAAATGATAAACCAATAAATCAGTATCAAGATATCCTTATCCATCCATATCAAAAAGGTCTTACCAAGACCAGTGCATGGAATCAAATTAAAAGAGAAATATGCATTAAAAAGGCAATCAATTCATAATCCCCATAATTTGTGATGATATAAAGAGAAAGAGCAAAATAATGAAATATACCTAGATAAAGCAAAGTCTTTATGATAAAAACTAATTGGGTTATAGGCCTTGGGCCCGGACAATCACCAATCTATCATTTCCTTTAGATTACAAAAGTCTAGTGCAGCTGCATGTCGTTGTAACTAATGAAAAACGGATGTCCTATTAACCTGATACTCGGTGATCGATACATTAAACAATAAGGTTAAAAGGTTAAGTAACTTCCCTTTGGCAAAAAATGTTTAATAAACTGTAAGGAAGACTATTACCTCCTTCACTATTAACAAATTCAGCAAGGGCTTCAGCAGTTCGTGGTCCTTCATACCTTTTTGACAAATTAGTCAATAAGAAAAGGCGCGTGATAAATATAGGTTCATAAATTTTGGATAGTAGAATCAATTAAAAAAAGGTAAAGGATAAACAGAGGGGAATCAGGTGGGAAATTATAAAGTAAGCAAGTGCATTTAAAACAATTTATGAGCTATATATCTCAGTTCATACACTCACTTTTTGGGTTCCAAAGATCCCTTGGGAAACCATTTAATTGTAGGGTACCCGGAAACTCCATACTTGCCACAAACTCCTTTATGTTCATCACAATCAACCTGCACAGAAGAGTGAAGTCGTAAAACAAAACAAGGACCAGAAAAATAAATCCAGAAATCCATCATACCAAAATATACTTAAACAACATATTCGCTAATCAAGATCACAAGATCTAACCTTTGCGATCAAGATGGATTTTGCCTTCTTGAAACTTGCAGCAAGCTTTTCATACTCCGGAGCAAGCTTTTTACAGTGCCCACACCTGCCACAAGAAAATCATATTTGCAATGGCAGCAAAACATTATTATTTCGGAATAAAATTAATAATCGAAATAGTTATAAGTCTATTATCTCTTAGATATATTACACTGGTATACATTTATTCAACAAAGTCCCAAACAACTCCATCACAAATATCTTTTGACCTTAAACATGGTGGGCCTGAAATGACATGCATAGCCATTCCAAACTTGCAACAACGAGCTATACAATACATCTTTTACGGCATTTTGGTCCGAAATAACAGGCTTATCTATTTAGCAGTATATTTAGCAGTATAAAAATCCCTTTACATTCAATTCACGCGCCCACACAGTTCCAAAATTACATACTAAAATAACACACAATCACTACAACAAGTCTAATATCAAAAACATATTAAACCGTCATCCACTCATCTCTAGTCATACGTCATGCCTTTCCGAGACATCACATAGAATAATCATACAATTTCAAAAAACCGCCTAATTCTCCTCCAATAATAAAACAAAACCTTCTACTCCCTCCACACCACCTATCTGTACTGTCTCCGTAAACACAACGTTGCATTTTGCATATAATCAAACCAATTCAATTCAATTCAGTTACTTACGCAATGAAGAATCAAGTAATCACTACAAATCTACAAACAAAATCCAAACAGATCCAGATCAATCACTACACACTCAAT
Organism: Anethum foeniculum; assembly: GCA_003724115.2. Lineage (NCBI taxonomy): Eukaryota > Viridiplantae > Streptophyta > Magnoliopsida > Apiales > Apiaceae > Anethum > Anethum foeniculum. The sequence continues at coordinate 13,643 of PHNY01139639.1, forward strand.
TAACAGATTATACAACCACGCAATAAACAGATCAAAACAATTCAAAACACAACACAGTGAGAGAGAGAGGGAGAGAGAGGGAGGGAGAGAGAGAGAGAGGGAGGGAGAGAGAGAGGGAGAGAAGAGGGGAGAGGGGGAGGGAGAGAGAGAGGGAGGGAGAGAGAGGGAG
>PHNY01139683.1:2628-14041 GCA_003724115.2 Anethum foeniculum
TGAATAAGAAAACCATCTCCTCTCTTCTCTTGTGCAGTAGGCAATGCCAAAGCACCTAAATCATCTTGTTACTTGTCATGTTTATATTTACTAGTATTTCATTTCAATGTTGATACACAATCCCAAACGACTATACGAGATGGTATTATATTTGCTCATTGAGATAAACTGATGGTTGATAGATTTCAATGTTCGAGTGTAGATGTTAGTACTGAACAAGGAATTATTGATTTTATTTTTTGTTTTGCTAAATAAATATGTATATTGCACTAATAAAGAGTACAAAATCTAGGGACATGCCTCACGAAAATAAAAGTAACAATTAAATCTAATCATCAATATAGAAACATACTAACAATAACTAAAACTAATCTTGTGTTTGGCTGGGGTGAATGAAAGGGAATGGAATGGAACGAGATTTTAAGTATAAAATGATTAAATTTTTAAAATTTTCATTTCTTAACCCATTCCATTCCTAACCACCTAACTATAATTAAACACCTCCAATTTGAGATGGAATGCTTCATTCCTTACTAACCCCATTTTCTTCACAATTCTTATCATAACAATTTTGCATATCAAACAATTTTTTTAAATCTTCCCTCCAACTTCCATTTATTTCCTTTAACTTCATCCATTCCATTCTATTCCATTCGAATCACCCCAACCAAACACAACCTAAGTCTCGGAACAATAGTAACTTCTAGGACATTGCTGGTACAAGAGTCAGATATATTCTTCTTAATTTTTATTACAAAATATCTCTCATATTCCATCTCTTCGTAAAAGTTTATTGTAGGTTGCTCGTTTTACTAAAAAGAATCAAGTCTATCTTATCTTTTGCACCAGATTTCTATCAGATCTATTGCTTACAATCTGGTCTTTTGTTATTTCAGGGCCCATGTAAAGATGGGTTATATCCACTTCAGTTATCTCAAATCCCTTCCACTCCACAATCTCCTGCTGCTATATACTCTTTCAACTAGCACAATCATTTTGGTCATCCATCAACTGATATCTTGTCACGTTTAGGTTCTAATATTGGTTCTAAAATTTCTTTTCACACTTTTTGTCTTGAATATGCTTTAAGCAAGTCATGAAAATTACTTTTTGAATCAAATAAGTGCCTGTTTTGCAGCACACGTAACCTGATTTAAATGAGTAAAAGCACGTTTGCGGTTGTTATTGAACCGTTTGGCAACCAATTTTGAATGGGGTTATTAACTACTTATGCGCTGAAAGTTGGTGGGTTGGTACTTTGAACTTTCGATTACCATTTTGCTAGGCAAGACGGTACTAACAATGACAATTTTTGCTGTTAAAAAATAAACAAAACATATTTATAGTTAAGTTTTAAAAATTCAATTATAAATCAATTCATTCGGTTATGTTTTTTTAAAAAAATATTATTAAATGATAATAGTATTCTAATTTTTTTTGATTTTCTAAGAAACCCTCGGTTAATTTTAAAAATATTTGACCGATTCGATTTTCAAAATCGAATGTGTCTAAGCATGTCATTTTTAATGGAACTTGTTTTCCTTTAACAAACATGCAAGTACCGGCACTTGGTCCATTGGAATTTTCTGTTTTACCAAGTCCAACCTTCTTTGTGAGGCCATTAGAAGAATCATCACAAGCAGGGAGAATTACTCTATCTACAGACTATCACCATGCATCAATGAATCATCCAAACCCTCTCATGAGACTGCAACACCGCCGTCTACCAACCCCGCACAAAATTAGGCACCAACTTCTATTAATCCACCACATATGCTCACCTACCATCGTTGTAATAAAGCTGCAAATCAATTCAAACGTCAGTGACCTAATAACCCATGACAACACCTGAATCAGTCCCACACCAACTAGACATTCAATGATCACTCATTCCAGAGATGGAACACTTCCATATAACAAGCATGTTACATCTATAAAACATCCTATTCCTCAAGCCCTACTCAATGTAGTTGATAATTCTGAACCAACATGCTATATAGAGGCTTCCAAACATGAGGTTTGGCGCAATGCTATGATCGAGGAAATCAATGCATTATTGAAAAATCAAACTTGGACTCTTGTGCCTCAATCACCATCCCAAAACACAGTTGATTGTAAATTAGTATTCCGCACTAAGCTCAATCCAGATGGCACAATCGAAAGACATTAAGCTCAGCTTGTTTCCAAAGGATTCCATCAAAGACATGGTATTGATTACGAAGAAATATTCAACCCAGTTATCAAACCTGCCACTAAAGGACCGTTTTCAGTCTTGTCGTCTCTCAATTATGGACGCTAGATAACTGGATGTTAAGAATGATGAATTCCTATATGGATTTCTACATGAGGATGTTTACATGGCTCAGCACTTGGGGTTTGTCGATCCATCTAGACCCAACTATGTTTGCAAGCTTCTTAAAGCACTCCACGGCCTAAAATAGGCTTCACGTGCTTGGTTTCACCACCGTATGCAATCTTTTCTCATATCTGCCGGTTTTGTTCAGAGTTTAGCTGATCCCTCTCTCTTTATTTTTCGTCATAACAACCCCATGATCTACTTTCTGTTATATGCCGATGACATTGTGATTACGGGCAGCGATAATAAACTTGTTGAACAATTTATCCATGTACTTGGTCGTGTCGTCATATAGGCCAGCTCATGCTTATGATCATCTAGTCAAGCATGACATGCTCTACTCTAAACCAGTCAGCACTCCCATGTCAGCAAAAACTACTCTCAGTTCTTGTGATGGTGAAATACTTCCCAATCCTAGAGGTTTTAGGGAAATTGTTGGTTCCCTCCGGTCATTTAAATTGATAACAACACTGCATTATTTGACTTAATTTTTTTTTTTGGTTTTAATCAATTTTTTTCTCGTGTATATCCAAAAATGAATATAAAATAGTGAAACAAAACTAAATATATTAAATATAAATATAAATTAATTGGAGAGTGTAATTATATGCAATCTTGTATTGATGTCTTAAAGAATAAATTAATTAATATGTAAACATTTTTAACTTTTTAAACAATTTTTTTTAACCAACACACATGTAAAACTACTTTGTCGATTTTACTATATTCCTCTAATGAATACATTTCAATTTCTATAAAATTAATTTAATAGATAATAAACAAATATTCATAAAAAAAAGTTTATTTATTATTATCCTTGAAATTAATTACTTATTATAAAAGGGGATTAAAAAATCACAAAAAACAGAGTTATCATGTGGTTAAAAGAAAGATGAATCACTAAGCACTTATTAACCATTAGATTAAAAATTTATCAAATAGCCAGAATTTTAGAAATTCATATTTGTAAACGAAAAAATTGAATCATTTAAATTGATTACAACACTGCATTATATGACTTAATTTAATTATTTCTTGGTTTTTAATCAATTTTTTTTTCTCATGTACATCCAAAAATGAATATACAATAGTGAAATAAAACTAAATATATTAAATACAAATATAAATTAATTGGAGAGTGTAGTTATTTGCAATCATTTATTGATGTCTTTAAAAATAATTAATTAATATGTAAACAATTTTGACTTTTTAAAGAAAATTTTGTAACATACAAACATGTAAAAATATTTTGTCAAACTTACTATATTTCTCTAATGAATACATTTTGTTAAAAACAAGGTCTTCAAAATAACTAGGAAGTGGGGAGGGGTAAATGACTAGTTTTCAAACTCTTTTCGAATTGAAAACTATAAACAAAAATATTGAGTGATTCAGTAAATAAACAATAAGAACAACACACTATATTAATTCAATCTACTTTATATTAATAAAGTAAATCACTACTACAGCCTTAGGATAAACGATAGATGATTTATCTTAGCTTCTCTCAAGAAAGTGAATTCTCAAGTTTGCTTACAGAGAAGAAAAGAAAAACACAATACAAAATATCTCTCTCTCTCTCTCTCTCTCTCTCTCTCTCTCTCTCTCTCTTCTACTCACTAATGGAGGGTATGCACTGAATAAATATTACATCTCATACGCTGTGCACACACAATTTCAGTGAGTTGTGTCTTGCCAATCTAGTGAAGGCACGTTACCTCTAGGGCCCCTTGTCATTCTGTTACAAACTTCCTATATTGTTAGCAATGTGTCTCCTTTCCTTTCTCTCTAATTTTTGCCGTAAATTTGACATCTGTCCATGGACCACCTCCATGTACCAGCTGCTGCAGTGATTGTTCCCTTTAATCTCTGAATTATACCTTTATTTGTCTTGTAGTAGAATTGCTCAGCTAAGAATATCGTGAACTCAGATATTGTCTTGACTTCACTATACTATATCACAATGTAGCTCAGGCTTTAGACTTCACGGTATAAGGATTTTACGATATAGTCTAAATGCTGACTTTGCGATATAGTAGACTTCACGACATCTTCAACTATGCGATATAGCATTGCACCACTTCACTACATAGCTCTTCTAGACTTCATTATATTTGACTTGAAATGTCTTCTGCAACTTTATTCAAGTTGTTCTTCATTCTGCTGCTTGATCAATCTTCGATTGAGATTCTCCAAGAAATATTTATTTCAAACTACTATTTACAGAATGTTACACTGACAACTCCTAAACTCATTATAATCATTGAGCAGTCTAAAAGTAATTACATAATGCAAGTGACAAGACAAGTATTGTAGGAAACTATCCCTACTTAAAATGGTAGAAACCATTTTACCATGTAAAATAACAATGTCACTTGAGTAGGCTTGTTATGATGGTATAGACCTTTTATGTGCCAAACACATTTCGATTTCTAATAAAATTAATTTAATAGATATATTGCCCAGTAAAATACAATTATTTAGGGGGGGGTTGGATACAATTGTATGAATGTTTCGAACAAGTATGAAAATATAAAAGTTCTTTATATTTATGATAAAACTGTTACAAACTCTCTCAAGAAATTATGATGTTCTTGAGAGCTGCTAGGTCGTACAATACTCGAGTAAAATCACACATCGTAATGACCTAAAACTGTGTTTATATAACACACAGCTACGATATCAATTCTAAGATACGCTCTATCAATTACTAACAGAATACAATACATATCTTGAACTGAATATACAAAGTCTTAAAACTCAGGTGCTAACAGAAGTCTATCCCTCATTTCAAGGAACAAAATCAATCTTCAATAACCGACTGTGACAAAATACCGATGTCTCTCAAACACTAATAATGAGCCAAACTCCGATGAGTTTGTCAAATACTGACGATGAGCTACACTCTGATAACCCGTCAAATACTGATGACATCCAACAATAGTCGAAACCCGAGCATCTCCTGATCATTGAGAATCAGCATCTAACAATCTCCCCCAATTTATGCTTTGTAAAATAAACAGAAATTCCATTCTCAATGATGCCAAAACAATCTACAAAATGTATAAAGAACAAGACAGACTTTAGAAACTAATCCTGAATCTTAAGATAAAAGATATTTGCCTCCAGGAACTTCTTTAGTCTTTTTTCTTCCTTTTCTTGTAGGACTTTGATGAGCTTTTCTTTTAACTGACTCTTCTCTTCAGTATCATCCCCAAGCTGATATATGACTGATCTCAATTTGGAAATAGAACTTATACTTAAATCAAGATCACCAATCAACATGTGACTATATCCAACATCTTCATGATCAGGACTGAAGGATAGTTGAGGAGTATTAAGAAAAGTCTTNNNNCCAAGGTAGTTTCTGTACTTAGGAATGTAATCACCATTAAACTTATCATTCCTGTTCATAGTTCTTCTTTTGATAACATCCAGTATCATAGAAGACCAATTTCTAGTGACTTCTTTCTCAATTCTGAGAAGATAATGAATATACTTTAATTCTGTCACTGATTTCATTAACAATTGCTGTAATGTCAACTCTTTGACTGCACCATCTTTCATAAAATATAGAATTTTCTCCTGAGCTTCAGCACCATCAAAATTGTTAAGAACAATCTTTATTGCTTCAAGCTTTTCCAGATGTGAAGGAGAGACATTTTCACCATCCTTATCCGTCAAAGAATTCTTATCAAGAAATTCAGATTTCAGAATCTCCATCTCAGAGTGACCAACACATGGTATGAGATTTTACCAGCTTCAACTTCTGATAACATTCCACCCAGGTAGGCACCTTTATAGATTCATCAACATTTTCTTCTTCAGTGTCCGTACCTTCAGAAACAGAACTCCTTATACCTCTAGAAACAAAGTCATCATGTTTGAACCCTTTTGAATATTTAAAAGTATTGACATGCTTCCACTTCTTTTCCTTTTCTCTGATGGAAGCATAACTTGTAGGTAAAACATGAACTTGTCTTCTTTTATCATACCATAACTGTTTATCAGAATTCAGAACATTCTACAAATAAGCATCACTTGCTAAATCAGCAATTCTTCTGACAAGCTCTTCTTCTTCATCTACTTCTGAATTATGAGAGTCAACCACAGTAATAAGAACCAACTGATTTATTGACTTGAATAAATCTTCATCAGTATCAGAAATAGCTTTCAATTTCTCAACATCAGAATTTATATCTGCACCAGTATCAGTATCTCCCTTATCAACTTGAGCAATGTCAGTGATTGATCTTTTCTTCCTTTCAACATCACTAGTAGATTTCCCTTGTCCAGTAGAAATTACTTTAGAGGTTGACTGTTTTAGCTGAAAATTAGAGATAACTGTAGTATCAGGAACTGGATTGTCACCACCATCACCATCAGGATTTCCATCCTTAGCTTGAATAGTGTCAGATGAACATTTTGTAGCAGCTACCTTCTTCCCCTTTTTGGCATCAGTATTTGAAAGAAGAGAAAGAATAGCATCCAGTTTAGCATCCATTGTAGACACTTTGACATCAAGAGTAGAGAACTTGGATTCCAAAGAAATATGCTTTTGCTTGACATCTAAAATAGCATTCCTGATATTTGTAAGATCACTGGTTGTAGGTGCATTAAGCATGAATTCACCTATCTTGGCCTTGACATCCTCAGAAGATTGTTGCATTCCAGCAAGTTCAGAGTGTAATCCTTTAACAGAAATAGTAGAAGCCTTAAGATGATTCTGCAAATCAGGATCTTTAATACCATCATAGGCTCTATGAACATGCTGAAAACTAACAGCGTGAGAGATAGAGGATTTGGGCTTCCGCCATTGATAATTCCATTCACTTTTTTGAAAGTGAAATTCATCCTCATCATAATAAGCAGACTCTTCATTGAAGAAAGATGAAGATCCAACATGAGACTTAAGAGAAACTTCTATAGCAGTCTTCATATGAGTTTGTTCAGGATCATCATCATCACTATCAGCATCAGAATTAGAACCAGACTTGTCATCAGGAGCAGTTGAAGGACCTGTCATAATAGCCTTTCCCTTGACAGGATCTTTAGAAATAGGTTCCTGATCCTGATGTGAGCCTGAAAAATTGAAACAAAGTGAATACCTAAATCTTTCTGTTTTTTTTAAGTGATCTCATCACTTCTCACACAAATATTACTTTTGAGAGTAATATAAAGCTCACTAAGAAAATTATAAGTAAAGAAAAACTTATAAAGATCTTTTCTTAAAACTACCTCTCCTTTTGGCAGTATAGGAGACTGCCACTCATAAATTTTCTCTAATTATTTACACACAATCTCACAGAAAGGCAATGAATCCCATTATGCAAAGAAATAAGAGATGGCAGAGAGGAGTCGCATGCTTGTCATATAAATAGGGGTAACCTCAAATAAGAGACTATTTATAATCATACAAACATATAAAATTTGAGATGTGAAGACAAATCAATACCTGAAGTTGTTTTCTCAGTTGGAGTTGTATCAGGATGTGGAACAGTATTAGTAATTGGAGTAGCATCAGGATTTACTTGGCCTGCATCAGTACTTTGAACTGATGGTTCTTGTGGAGCCTGAGGTAATGAAGCAGCTTCACCTTGTTTGGATAAAGGTTCTTGTGGGCTTCCCTCGAAGATTAAATCTTTGATAACCTGATCCACTAGATGTAAAATATCCTGACGAGTGTGCCTTTCCTTTATCAGTTGCTCAGTATCAGTGAGCAACCCTTCATGAGCAGAGACATAAATTGTCTTAGAAATCTGTTTGTCTACATCTTCCCTTTGAGAAGATGGTTCTTGTGTGACAGATTGTGGAACAGCTGCCGAATCCCTTTGAGACTCAGGTTCTTGTGTGCTGACAACTTTTGTAGAAGAGTGAATTTTAGTTCTCTTCCTAGTGAAGCTAAGATCAGATCCACCTTTTCTTTTCAGCTGACTCAGTTTACTATTTTCAACTGCCTTCAAAGAGTGCACTTTTGAAAAGGTCAACCTTGGTGATTGTGAAGAAGCAGCTGCAGCAGCATCAGTAACAGTGATAAATGAAGTTTTCTTTGTAGAAGCTCTTGCATCAGTAGTTGGCTTCTTTGTCTTAAACTTAGACCCTAAAGTCAAAGTATCATCATCTGAGCTAGGAGAATCATGTAGAATTAGTTTTCTTCTTTTTCCAGAAATAGCACCTCCTTGTGTCTTCTCACTAACACTAGGTACAACCCTCTGAACACCCTGTAGTGAGAATACAGGCTTCTTTGCTGGCTGTTTTCTTGTTACAACTAATACCTTTTGAGAAGCACCAGAGGTATTGGATTGTGTAGGAGTTTTGAATTTCTGTTTGGTTGAAATAATGCTTGGGTTAGGAACAGAATGGGTAGTGTCCTATCCCATAACATCAGGAATTGAAACAGAGGTGTCAACATCAGGATTTGCTGGCACTTGTATAGGAGTAGGTCTATTTCTTAACAGAAATTCCTGAGGAATGACAGTTGGTCTTGAGAACTCATTCTTATCATCCATTGTGATGTGATCCTTAATAGCTTTAGCAGCAATTTTAAAAACAGGAAGAATCTCATCATTCTCAAATACAGCATTAGGGCATAAATGTTCAAAAAGTAAGTGAAAAAATCTAGTGTACCCTATTACTCCTGAAATATCAGTTTTCCTAGCAATAAAAAACTGAAGAATAGTGTTACCAAAATCAAAATTGCTAGAATAAATCAGAGAATACCCAATTTTGAGAGAAACTGATGGCAGAGCATCAAAATTTGTGATTTTGTTCAGGAAGCATCTGCNGAAGTTCCATTCTTTCTTCAATTTTGTCCTGAAAAGACTGCCAATCTTGGTAGTTTCACCATTGTATCCCATAGTCCTCAGCATTTGAAACAAGTCGTCATTCTCAAATGTAGTAGGAGGACCATCAAGTGCTGGGAGTCTCAAAGCAGCAACTATCACATCAGCATCTACAACAAACCATTTGTCCGGGTACTCAAAGAAGAAAGTACCAGTTTCCGCTTCTACTTGTGCAGTGTTCCATACCTGCATAACAGCCTTAAAGGAAACCTTGATAGGATGTGTCAGTGCATAACCAATTGGACTTAGCAATAAGAAATCCTGAATATCATGAAAATCCCTGGGTAGTTCCTTATGAGAAAGCGGAGCAAGAAAATTGTTAGTGCCAAAAGTATAACCATGGATAATGGTTGGCTTACTGATGCACGATGATTTTTATGAAGAAGACATGATTTTGAAAATCGTGTTGACAATATGATGACTTATGAAGATTTTGAGAAAATGAACTTGAGAATCCTGTGTAGTAGAGTGTAAATCTGAACAATTTATACTACACAAGGAAAATAGAATCGTATATGGTTAGACTCCCAACAGGTGGCAAATACTGACTGAGAGTAATTATTGAAATCAATTTATTATGTAAAGTATAATTATGCACAACTTTTAATAACCAAACCGTGTGGGTAAGTGCATAATATGCAATATCTCTCAGTAAAAATTGAATAAAATATCAATTAAACAGCAAAAACAGAAAGTAATAAGGTATAATCAAACACTTAACCTCTGTCATGCTGACCTGTCATCAGGATTTGAAAGTACATTACCATCAGGATTTTGTGTCTATCAGGATGTGACGATTCACTGTCATCAGGATTTGTCACAAAAATAAATTCATTAGAATACCACAGTTTTAATCTCAATATTCTAGGTCAGATAAGCAAGAAGTTACAAGAATAGAGATTAACAGGCTACTATCATCAGAAGTTACAAGAGAATATACATACAGAAGATTTGTACAAACAAAATATTTCATTTATTAACCATTAAGCATTACATATCATAAAATATTTGATTACATGATTCTAGTACAAGAGAAATCCTAAGACTAAATCTAAACCCAAAAACCATCCTTGGTCCAAGAAGCCTGACAAAGCCGATGATGAAGAAGAACAGGCAGAGCTGTGTCAGTAGGACCAAAGCTGTTAATGTTCAGGGGTTTGAATTCCTTGGCCGGGAGGGGCGCCTGCTTTCAACAAACAGGATCGCCAGCCGGATGATGCGTTCCTGCTGGCGGATGGCTTCACGCCTTTCCTCTTCAAGCCGATCCTGATGGATATGATATTTCATCAGGAAGAAAAGCAAGCTTGAAGTCATCTGGGGTGATGCAGGCCTCCAGATTCTGTCAGGCACTTCAGTTATGTGCCATGTGTCATCTCTATCAGCACTTCGAAGACGAATGGTGTAGTTTTCGTAGTCACGGGACAGAGTAACAAGCACCATTTTGAGAAAGTAAATGAAGAGGTGAATAAAAAGGTGTGGAAATAGTTTGAGAGATAGTTGAAGGATGAAAAGAATGAAACTACTCAACAGTTTATATAACCGAGAGAGAGAGAGAAGAAAGAGAGAATATGAAACGATTCGGGACTTGGTTTAATTAACTGAGATGGAACTAGTTACATTAACCAAAAACATATTGATAAGATTCGCGTGCCCTAAATACAAATAATACAATGATGATAATTACATGCACAGATAACAATTATCACATAAAATCAATTTTACACAAATGCATTAGAAATCCTTAAGTACAATAATACATAAGTGTACAGTTCGGCTATCAGGAATTGATCATTTATCATGAATTGACTAAAGATCATAGTTTAACTTAAAATCAGAATTTGTCACCTTTCCCGACTAACTATTCCAAACTCATTGATAAGCTTAGTAAAGGTTGCTTCTGGCAATGGTTTTGTGAAAATATATGCAAGTTGCTGATCAGTAGGAACAAAATGTAGCTCAATTGTCCCTTCTATTACATGTTCTCTTATGAAGTGATACATGATACTGATGTGCTTAGTAAGAGAATGTTGCACTGGATTTCCTGTCATAGCAATAGCACTTTGATTATCACAATAAATAGGAATTTTTGAATAGGATAATCCATAGTCCATGAGCTGATTTCTCATCCATAGTAGTTGAGCACAACAACTACCAGCTGCAATGTACTCAGCTTCAGCTGTTGAAGTAGAAATAGATTTCTGCTTCTTACTGAACC
>PHNY01139696.1:7623-24688 GCA_003724115.2 Anethum foeniculum
TACAATTGTGTACCTTTTCCGCCAAAATTTGGTGGTTTTTTTTGTAACAAGTAACAGTAAGATCGTTGTGTTTTTTTTTTTTTTGCTGTCAGTAGTGGATATATTGTAATTCTTTTGTATTGCCATTTGGATTCTGAATTATGCATATAATTGTTATGCTTCTAATCTTTCTGGTTTCCTATTCCTACCCAGCATCTCAAAAAAGTGACATTTAAAAATTTTGCAAAAGTTAAGACTGCATTTTCCAATATTAATCGTTATAACCATCGAGTGGTTTTGAGTTATGGCTTGATGAACAGGATAGTTAAGAATTATAGAATGGGAAATGAGAGAGAATATCGTTTCTGTGAATTCTTGAAAGAATTTGAGAAGCTGCAAGATGGGATCAGAAAGCGGAAGAATGTAAATACCAAGATTAGAGTATGTTTGATCAAATAAGACATGCAATAAAATAATGTCAGTTTGTGCAAAAAAAGTTGAATAATAATAATAAGAATGTAGAATGCAAAGTAAATAATTCAATAAGAAGGTAGAATGTGAAGTTGACATAATATTGTGCAAAAATAATACAATAAAATGTAGAATGCGAGTACTAGCTGATAAGAACAGAATTTGGAATTATATTGAAAGAACAAAAGAATTTATGCTTATACGATTTTCTTCCTTCGATTTTTCAGTCATCAAAAACATATTCAAGCTGACTGATGTACGGTAAAATAAAATAAAAAAATTGAGCTGACCTGATGATTTACATAGCAACGTATACAAGATCATACAACTGAAGACGTTCATTTCCTAATCAAACTGTTTTATATAGACAAAGTCTCATCTGACATTATTGTCAAGAGGGAGTACTTCACTTTCATCCCGATTTTGCCTCCGTCTACGCATAGCTTTGCACCAGTGACCACCCAATAACCAGGGGGATCCTCAGGGCCTCTCACCATTTCTTTTGTATCCACAAAACTTGACATTTTTGGTGCTTTTTTAGGCAATGGTGGCCCTTTGCCATAAACTGCTGAATTGATATCTACCTTCGGTGGCAACTCTGGCTCATTCAGTCCAGTACTAAATGGTGAAGTCATTAACATCGAGATTACACCTGATTTTCGTGTTGACGTTGTAGGTCCATCCCACTCGGATCTTCTAATCTCTGCAGATGCCACCATTGAAAATCCAAGCCGCAGGAAAAGGACTTTTTTCATACCCATGCCTTTGACCTCGAGCCAGGCCTTTGTGACAATAGAAGCAGAGTCATCAATTCGTGCTCCATTATATTGAACTGGTTGAGTGCATATATGTGAGAATACACTCCATTTGACGGCCTCTATGTAGTCTTTTTGTATTGGATCATTAGCTGGATTATAACTCAGGTCATCTGAAAGTTGTAGGGTTTCTGGAAGAGTTGAGAGGTGTTGTAGATGGATAGCGAGGTGATCACTCTTCTTACCTTCCAAGTACAAGCGGATTCCAGTCACAGGCCGATTTTCAGAGTCAACCTGCAAATATATGTTGATAAATTGGAGAGAGGAAATAAGGAGCAGCAAAGAAAATGGAAAAAGTAACGCCGACGGCATATATCTACAATGAGAAGATAAGATAATGATTTGAAGCAGAATTAATTCGCTAAGATTTCATGCTCTTGTCATAAAATGTGTTATATTTAATTGCTTTTGAGCAAGATGGGCATATCTAGTAGATCTACTATTGATATTAATTGAAATTCCATACATACAGATGTAGAGCAAGCATCACTATATTAGAAATGACATATATGCTGCGCCACCAAATTTTACCTTGGTCGTGTTGACATAAAGTTTAGGACCCATGAAACTGAACTTTAGTGATGGAAATCCGAATTTTCTATGTCTGGGAGCGAGTGGAAGATCACTATATGCTGGAGCCCACTGTCGAGGTACTTGAAACTCTAGAAATTGTTGTAGATCCTCCATAGGTGGCTTATCTGCACGATTATATATGCCCAGGTCATGTTTCGAGGCAGACCATGGAAATTGTATAGATGTGGACAACTACCGAGATACATAAAATGCATAAATTGTATAGATGTGGACAACTACCGAGATACATAAAATGCATATGAAATTTGCATATAATTGGAGTAATCAACACAATTTGCTTTTAGTTCATCAAATTACTCAGATAGTATTTTCGGATTGCTTTTTTTTTTTTTTTATATATATCCATAATAAGAACTTAGGGCAGATATGTTAAACTTGTCATAAATTAGTACATGATGTGCGATGTTCAATAGTCAAGAACCAAAATACGAATTGCACCTGCAGAAAACCTAACTGATAAAAGATTAGAAAGTGAGATAAGCATACTCACATCGAAGGTAGAGATTAATTGCGTGGCTTAAAAATCCACTACCTCGAACACCACTCAAAAGGGAAACAAGAGGCACAAAAGACATTGATATGACGTTTGGGAACTGTGATATAGATGAAAGCCACTGATTATGACTTTGACCATTATCGAAACCTCCCCTCCTAATACGAATGCTCAATACATCCTGCAGCAATGTACATATACATAATATTGCTTAACAGGTCTGACATGAAGCTTGCTGAAAAAATCGCTAAATAAAAATCAAGAAGCTTACATTATTTTTCGAGTGTGAAACAACAGGTGGTCTAAATGAGTGTGCAAATGGTGGATTGAGATCCCAGACCACTGATTGTGTTTCCTGTAACCAGAATATGCAAAATAGGTAGTGTAAGATCGTATTATAGTACTAATATACGTTTAGAACACTGGATAACAAATACACCTTGTTCATAAATTAATGATTACATAATTATGGTGGTATACAATATTGTTTACTTAAGTCAAATTCCATAGTCCCACTTAATCTAGGTGATACTCTTTTCTATGGGGTAAAATTCAAATTTTCTAGGAACTTTCTAAGAGCAACTTCATTTGAGCGGCTAATTACCGTGAGGTATGTAAATCTTGATAAGTGAAACCTTCTATGATTCTAAATTTGGTTTTGGCCGGCTTGCATACTCTTTTTTGATTGGGATTCTTTCAATCACTTTGTTTTTAATCACTCTACTAAAACAAAACACCTTATAGACAGAGTGTAACTAAAAGCAAAAAAAGAAAAAGAAAAGGAGAAATGCCTGAAAAGCATGGTCTTACATGAGAATTCATATTAGAAATTAGGTACGCAACTAATGGGCATTTAAGAATATTTTAATGAGTCTAAAAATTGAGGTACCTTCTTTTTTCCTGATGATAATTCTGGCTCCTGTGTGAGAATCTCATTTACATCTTCAGAAAATCGTTCATCTGCTAATTTCTTTAACAATACTTGCATTTCAGTTGGCTCAAGATTTGAGCTTTGTAGCTGCTTAAGGTGAATTACATCTTTACCTCCCATCTTTACCCCCACAATGATATGAGTACCGTATTTTTCGATAAACCTGGAAAGTGGTGTACTTATATATTGTATCACAAATAGGTAAACACTTGCAACATCCCAGAAAGGGAGGGGGGGGGGGGGATTATCAAAATAACGTCAAAAATAGTTTGCATGCCATTATACTAATTGAATGTGTTTGTGTGTGTTGGATTTTGCAGCAGACTGCAAAATATGTGCTCAAAATATTGTCTCTGCAACATATCCTGGTGACAAAATAAGTTGAAGATACTACATTATTCTGTAGTAGGCCGTAGACAGCTTTACAAACCCGTCAGTGCTGGTTGAAAACCATTAAAAGAGGTGAATAGCCTTGAAGTTCATATATATCTATGATGAGCTAGTAAAAGTATGAAGGTGGCATGAATGCTTACTAAACACGCACTGAGGATCTGTATACAAATATTCTAAGCACTATGTTTTTCTTATCTGATATAGCAATCTAACAACTTTGTAACACTAAAAGGGTCATGAGAATTCAAGTTAAACTTCTTACTCAGCAAGTGCAGCAGGATCCCACGAAGAAGGCACTTCTTTCTTCACATCAGCTAAAAGTGTTATGTGAGACCTTGCCAATTCAATAGAGTATAGAGTGATAAACCAACCATCAAATGCAAGAGCTTTTGTGGTAGCTGCGTCCTTTTGCCAACACCCCTTGTAATCAAACATTGCGTTGAATAGACCAGATGGTACTTTACCAGATAAAGATATGTCCTGATTCAATTGCTCCGACATCTGTATATAGCTAAAAGGTTAGTAATTTCAAGTCTTTTTTTTAATACATGGTAAATTTTCTGCGTGAGCTAGATAATAAAAAGCCAATCAAACAGTGAAAATGTTTGTAAATCTGTCGTATCTTTAATTCATTCTGCCATTCTGCAATTTGCAATAAACTGATATGTAACAAACTTAAGCTACAGAAGATGAATGAAATGCATAAACATAACATAAAACCTCGTGAAAAAACATGTGAATCAACTGCATTAACTAAATTAAGGTAGTCTGTAGTTAGGATATGTCAACAGTAACCTCACATCTTCGAATAAGTGTCTGTGGAAATATAACTGACAGTTTAACCATTTTTGTATGTATTCCAGTCATCAAATACTTGGCAAACAGATCATCTAACTAGATTCACAGTATCAAATTAGGCCATTTCTCTTATAATATAAAAAATCATCAACTGATGGAAAAGGAAGCAGTGCTATCTAAACTATATGACTTAACAAAAAGCTCTGCTGTTTATACCCTCTTTTCACCTTCTCAAACGTTCTCAACTCTAGATATCTAAACGTTTCACAAACCTCAATAATTGGCTACATCTTCAGAAATTTACAAACATTTTTCCTTACTCCTAGCTGTAAGCTATGGATACAAGGCGTTTTACATTTCTGTTGCTAAAACTAAGACTGAAACTAAGAGGAAGTATGCTCGCAAGACTGAAACTAAGAGGAATTGCCACATACATCTTTCATCTACTTTCGAATTTAACATACTATACAAACTTCTTCTTTTTTTAGGCTAAAACATACTTTACAAATTCGGTTTGGTAACAACTAAGAAACCTCACCTTAACATACATATCTAAGATTTTAAAACACAACACGAAAAAAGAAAGAGAGATTAGAAAAGTTGACCTGACCTGACTAAAAGAAACAACATCGGAGTGAAACCGAGTCCGATCACCCTTATCACACTTAATCGAAGCCGGCACATCAGAAACAACAATCCCACCAGGACAAACCAATTCTTTCAGTCGAGTCCGATCAACCTCTATCAATCCTGAACCAGACGGACCCTTTTTACACGCACTCAAACGTATATCAGTAGTTAAATCATACCCTGATCCTATTGCCACCACAGCACTTTCTGCTGCTTTTTTAGGATCCAACCTATTCGCATTAAACGCCATCAATCTCTATTATAATTAAAAAAGTACTGTATGAACTAATGGAAACTGATAATCCTAGCTAACTACATGTTTTATGTAGTTAGGTAGAAAGTTGACAATTTCTGTATTAAACACGCAGTGAAATGTTGTTGGTGTGTGAGAGAGAGTTAACGAGAGTTGACTAGGAATTTATTCGTAGATTTGACCAAGTCCTTGAGTTTAGGGGACAGTGACTTGTACGTAGACCGTAGTGGCGCCATTTTACGAGAGTTAATTCAAGTGACAATGTTCATAAACGGCAAAGGCGGCGGCGGATATTTTCTTATTCATTACAGCAAGTTGTCCTAGTTGAGTTAAAATATCTTGTCGTCCGCTTTATTTTCTGTTACTAATGGTTTTCGTAAGATAGAGACATGAAATTAATTAAGTAAAGCATAAGTTATATTTTTTTTGCAGTTTTATATTTCCATAAATAGTTTATTACGAGGTTGTGCGATTACAGTTGTGTAAATTATCATTTTCTTCCTGTTGTACTGTTTAAATAACAATTGACGTTAGATATGTTCAGTTCATTATTTTTCCTTCATTTTTAGAGTAAGGCTAAATTAAGAGTGAAAATAGTTATTTTAAAAAAATTAGAAAATTAAATGCACATAGTTCATATTAATGCAAATTGGTAATTTGTAATAACTTTTGAAGTTAGATATATTCCCTCCGTCCCAAAAAGTTCACCCACTTCGTTTTACACGTATTTTAAAACGTATGAAAAAATGTACTTATAAGTAATATATTTAAATTTTTTTGTATGAAAGTGTAATTTTATGTTTTATATAAAAAAAAAAAAATTAAAATAGGTTACTCACAAGAATCTCTTCCAAAAATATTGAAATACATAAAAAAAGTTAATCTTATATCTTAGGAAAATAAAAGAAAAGAAAATTTATATTGCATAATATTAGAAGTACAAAGCAATGCAGTAGATTAGACCTGGCAATTCGGATATCGGTTTCGGATCGGATTCACTTTCGGATTATGATATATTTGAAGACCGTTTGGATCAGATCAGATGTGGTTCGGTTCGGGTCTATTTCGTATTAAAATCGGATGAAACTCGAATTAAGATCAGACAAAATTCAATTCAGATTAAATTCGGTTCGGATACTTTTCAGATCATTTTTTCAATTTCTTAGACTTTAAAAAATATATTTTTATTAAATATTTTATTTTTAATATAATATAACGAACTTTTCAAAAAATTAAGATTAAATAATTATGTTATCATAAACATAAAATAGTTTTAAGTATGAATTTTGATAATAAATAGAGATTTTTCTTAACGATTAATTAATGTATGTGGACAATAAGTGATATCTTGTTACACTATAATAAAAAAAAACTAAACTCAATTCTATCATTATTCTAATTCGAATTTGGATCGCGTACTTTGGGTCATATTCGGTTCGGATAATATATTATTCGGTTATACTCGGTTCCAAGTTATAATCGGATCTAGTATTTCGGATAATTTTCGGTATCGGATAATTTTCTAATCGGTTTAAATTGATTTTCGGATCATTATCGGATTATATGATTCGGATCTCGGATCAGATCTCGATTCCATGAATTTTGGTTCAGTTCTTCGGATCCAAACCCATTTTGCCAGGTCTATAGATGTACTTCTATGCTATTTTTGATCGGGCCAGCTTAAAATTAACAAACTTAACGAACTAGTACATCTGTCCTCGGTAGATCGGCCTTCGGCCCAAACCAAACTTTTACTGGACCAGCCTAATTCTGTTTTGTCCGAGTCAGGTTGACTTTTTTTGAGCTCGGAGTTTCGGGCGGCCCTAACTGTAATAAGTCCTTTGGATGCACTCATTTCCTTAAGATATGTCAAAAACTATCTTCTTTGGGCCGACAAAGGATACAGTCACCAAATTAATCAAATCAAAACATATTTCGTATCAAGTTCTTAAAACAGGGATGGCCTCAAATAGCTAGAAAATTAAACATATCCATCTAAACAGGGCTGTTGTAGAAAAGTCTGAGTTTGGCCCATATTAATAAAAAAATTACACTAAGTATTAAATTTTTGTGTATTTTGAATTTCCAAAATAACTATATTTGCCTCTTTGTTACATGAATGTTTAGTTCGTTCAGTTATTCAACTTCGACATTCATAACAGAAGAAAAGCTTTTTTATTAAAAAAATATTGCGGGCAAATATTAGTATAGAAACTATTAAAAGATATTTTTAAATGGTTAAGAGTAACTGAAGATAAAATTTAAAAGGTAAAAACTTGAAATTAGTAAAATAATATTTTGTAAACTGACATAGTTAAACGGGCTATAAAATGCCCATTGAACCACGAATAACCTTATTGGGCTTACAAAGTTTACAAGCTAGGATCAGTCAGGACTCATGACCCAGCAAACATGTAAATCAATGTCACCATCTAAATTTTGGTTTTAAGGGTTTGTGCTGGATAATTTATATGTTCTTTCTTTTCTTTTCTTTTTTTGCTTAAAAGAATTTGCATGTTTACTTATTAGTCTCTTCAATTCAATTCAAATGTATAAGATTAATTTATACGTTGCTACTGAAATTGGAGTCTCAACTTTTGGTAAATATGAGCCACAGCCCCTGTCTTTCCTTAAAAATTGTAACTTTTTAATATTTAGTTTTCTAAAATATTTCAAGCAAAAATTGTGTGATTGACATGTAGGAATAAAATAATTTTTTTAAAAAAGTGTAAATTATCGTAGCAGGATCCGTAAACAACTCTTGATGCTAATAAGTTATGTGAATAGTATTATAGTTTTGGAGGTTCCAGTAACCCCGTCTCAAATAAATGTCAATTGAAAAAAATTAAGCTAAAATTTCTGTAATATTTTATCAAACAGACGTCTCAACATGCTCTAAATTCCTCTTTGTAACTATTTAATTATTTTGTATTTTGAATTTCTATAATAACGATATTTGACTCTTTATTACGTGAATGTTTTAGTTCGATCAGTGATTCAGCTTTGACATTCAAAACTGAAAAAAGGTTTCTTATTAAAAAATATATTGTTGGCTCATATTTGTACAGAAACCATAAAACAAACTAGCAGTGCGGTGAAATTATTAAAAGATATAATATTACACTGGGAAAGATGTGTGAATTTTAAAGCTTAAGAATTAATAAAAAATTTAAATGTAAGAAACTAACATGAGTAAAATGATACTCCCTCCCTCCCTTTTTAGTTGTCACATTTGGAAAAAACACACATATTAAAAAATTTAAAATTTATATCTTATTTACATGTGTACCTATAATTATTGCATTAAATGATGAGTTAGGTGTGTATATTAGTTGTAAAGTCAAACTTTGGAATTAGAAATACAGGGACAACTATAAAAACATGGAAAAATAGTGAGACAACTATTAAGGGACAATTTTTTTTTGCAAAAGTGACAACTAACTAAAATGGGATGGGAAGGAGAGAATATTTTGTAAAATAAAATAGTTAAACGGGCTATAAAATTCGATTGAACCACGAAGAATCTTATGGGGCTAAAGTTTGCAAGCTTGGATCACTCAGGACTCGGCAAGAATGTCCCCACTTCTGAACTGGTCTTAAAACTGTTTATAGCCCACAAATAAAAGACACTTGAGATGAGACAAACTTTTCAGTTTTATTTAATTTATGTTAAGTTACATGCCACTTTCTTGGCTTGCTTCCTAATATGATGAACCGAAACTGGTAACATCTTGCATTGGTCAATAACATGATCCACCTCTAATAAATTTATGTTATCTCCGTGCAGAGTTCTGAAAGTTAGTAAGGAATCCGTTTCTATCAATTTTATATTTTTATTTTATTTCCTCTTTTACAAATAAAAGAACTGTAGCGTTCTTTTTATATTTTACATTTCAATTTTGACTAATTTCTCATTTGTATTTTTAAAAAAAATCTTACGTAATGGGGAGTTGTGGACCACGAGCGAAAATGGAACTCTTTTGGTCTAGTAGAAGCATCAAAGTTTATTTAATTTAAATAGGAACAGAAGTCCTACCGCGTACATGAGTAGACGACTTTTACTAATTAATTCATTATTATATTATTATCGTTCATACACACTACGTTACTAGAATTATTGCTGCATTAGAGTGTGTGTTAAACACGTTTTAGACATGCTTGTTGAACATATAAATAACAAACTCGTACTTGACTCTACATTTTTAGTTAAAATTATTCAATTCTAAATTTGATGTTGACAACCGAATCACGAATGTATTGCACGTGATTATTGACTTGTCATATTCTATTAAAGTGAATTCACATGGTTAACTTGAGTGTTTTTAAGAGAGAACTAATGGAGTGAGAGTTTGCTATAGTAAGGGCCCGTTTGGCAAATCTTATTTCTGTAAATAAGTTACTTATTTTCAGAAAAAGTACGTGTATATGTACTTTTTCTGGAAATAAGTAACTTATTTTTCATTTTAAAAATAAGATTTGATTTTTAATTCTTATAATCAATATTTATATTTTAATTTTTTTAAAAAAATATGAAATTTTGAAAAAAAATAAGTAACTTATAAGTCAAAAGCAGTTTTGCCAAACAGCCCATAAATATGACACCAAAACAAAATTATCACTTGAATATTTTTTTAAATATTTGATATCTATAAAACGTAATATTTCAGAATAAAATTTTAAAATTTATAAGGACATCGACTAAAGTATTGACTTTTACTATTGTTTCCTTTAATAAAAAAAAAAAACACACTCGTAATTATACATCTTTTCATTTCCACTATATTTTGAGTTCACAATTCAGAGAAAATAGTAAAGTTAATTACGTTTCCTACTACTCCCTCTGTCCCTCTGAATTGTATACATAATTTTTTTAAGTTCGACACGCACTTTAAGGTGAATATAAAATATATTTCTGTAATTTATTTTTAAAATTTTCTTTTTCTGAATTAAACTTCAACTGTTATACTTTTATTTAGAAAAAGAAAAAATTTAAAATTATTTATGTAACTATGTTATAAATGAGCGTTAAAATGCGAGCCGAGCCTCGTCCCCCAATATATACTACTCAGGGGTACGGAGGGAGTACTGTTTAAGCTTTGTACTAGTGACAATAGTGGCGGCAGCTATAGGCGTGGGGGGTTGATAGAATTGACAAAATAGGTCAGTCAGTCAGTAGCAGCTTCTGGAATCTGTATTTCTCATTGCAACGCCAACGGCACAAGTACTCGTATACTATAAAACTCGAATATACACGTCACACTTGGACACCTTCACGCGTCAGTCTTTGTCAATTTTTCTTGTGTGCGAATGGGGCGTCTATACCTGAACGTGACAAGTGACAACTCGTATAATTCTCCACTGAATCTTTATCCGTTGCTTTTTCATAGTTAAAATTTACAAATATAAACAAAATTTAAACTATACTCAAAAACTTGGAATCGGCTTGTTTCTTGAACAGAGACCCCGGGTGCAGTAGTTACATGTCTGCAAATGAACATAATTATTCGCGAACATAATTCGGAATCAGCTCGTCTAAGTAAATTTGGTTCAATTCATTTCTTAAATGAGTTGAAATTAAACAAGAAAATGAGCTCCGATGAGTAAATGAGTCGAGCCAAATTTTTTGTCTGTATGGCTCGGACTCCACTCATTTAGCGCGGAATCGGCTCGGGACTTGGCTTGCACTCGTCTAACTTGACTCGGGTCATATAAAGTTTATATATATCACATATAATAAATTTTTACTAATCACTTGTATAAAAATTTCAATTTTTTTCACTAAAATTTAAGATTTTTTTTTTTACATATCATTATTAGTACATTTTTCTAAAAACATTATAAATGTCTCAATAATTTGAAATTAAATAGAATATGTTCTTAAAACTCAACTTGAAAAATAAAATGATATAGATTAAGAAACAAGTGTAGAGTGTGAATAAGAGTATATCATTGTAAGATAAGATTACATTTGATCTCGAAATAACTTGTAAAATTATAAAGGGCTTAAGGTTCCTAAAGGTAACTTTAGATAATTATCTAAGTTATTTTTTCATACACAATTAAGGCTATTATTGTAAATACAGGGGGTGGAATCTATTATTACAAAAATGCTATCCATTTTTTATATGCAAAATGCTAGTGACTTTAGGTAATTTTTCCAAAGGTAACTTTAGAATCTTTTTTCTCAATTATAAATTACACTTTAAAATTAATCAATTAAAAATATATATGAACTATTAGTGCAGAAATGAACTCGGCTCGAGTTCAGCTTCGATTGATTGTTCACGAACACATTGGTTGTAATATCTCGTAATTTCAGAATTTATTATAATTATTATTTGAATGTTTTATAGATTTAAAAGGGATAAAATTGTGGATATTTTATTCCCGTTTCATGTTTTTAGTTCTTAATGGACTTAATGTACTGATAGTTAGTTTTGCATCTATCTCTGTCGGTGGTTTGAAAATATTTAATTATTTTTATTATTTCCAAAATTATAGTAAAAGCCGATCGTTTTATTGAAATCAGTAAATTGAGTTCATTTTAAAATTATAGGGATTGAGTAGATATTTCGTCCGCGCCAAAATTTAATTTATTAAAAGTATAAAAACATTATATGTGGAACTTGCATTATTTGATTATGTGTTAAATTTAATTTAAAAATGATTCTGGTCCAAAAATATTACGTGATAATTTTTATCTGTGGTCCCGTAAGGACCAGGATATTTTTAGAATAACTATTACGAGTTTAAAAGGCATTTATGTGAAATTGCATGTTCGTTAGACTCGTTTTAAATACCGTATGTGATTTATATGCGCTCCGTCTCGTTTTACGTACGTTTGACTATTTTATAATTATTTTCGGGGTTTACTTTTATTGTAGAAAATATTTCGGTTTATTAAAAAGTATCGAACAGGGACCTCACCAAGAGTTAAACCCTGCAAAAGTTGTACTTTTATTTTTATAAAATCGAAAAAGGTTCGTCGTCTCGTTATTTTTGCATTTTTGAGATGTACGCAATTTTTTGGGAATTCTGGTATAATTTTTATATTTATCTGAAAAAATATTTTAAAAATTATTCCCCGTTAAATAAATATTTGGACCTATTTATTTTAAATAAAAGATCCAAACATCGTTATATCGGTTTACAGGTATTATTTTCTGTAAATATAAATAGCCAGGGAATTGTTTTTAATTTATATAAAATCAGAAAAATCAGCATTATAAAAAAAAAGAAAAATTCTTAAAATTTTCTCTTGGTTGTTCTTGATTCGTTCTGAGAATCAAACCAATCGTTGGACATGATCCTGTTATCTAAATTCAAACCTTGAATAATCGTTATGAAGCTCTTGATCAGTTCTACACGTTTTCATCATCAAAATCGTCAAACGATTGGTAAAATTTTCAATTCGTAGTTAGGGTTCTTCGTCGCAATTTGGGGCTTTCAATTATAGTGATTGTTTGATTAAACTGATGATGTGAATAGCTTTGTATGTTTATTTGCAGTCGATTTATGGATTTGATTGCGTTGTTTGATCCCCGGAATGATACAGTCTAGTAAAAGCTTTTTACCGAAAATTTTAATTCAATTTTTAGAGTTACGTGTTGTTTGTTTGTTGATTTCGTTGATATGATTAGTTTGTGAGTGTTCTTAGCGTTGTTTTGAGATATAAATCACTGTATTTGAATTAGTAAGCTGCGTTTTGGTGGTTCGCCGGAATTTGGTCCGAGCTCGTCGGTTTTTTTCCGCCGGATTCGAGAATCTGTGTTCGGTTCGTGGTTGCTGTTGTTGATTGTAAGTTGTTAGAGTTGCAGAGAGTGATTTTGGAGTGAAAAACAAGTTGAACCATTCTGTTTTGACAATTTGCGGAGGTTCGTCGGACCTGGCCGGGAAATCGACCGGTGACCATTTCTGCAAAAATATCCGGCCGGTTAGGGTTCTTCGTGACCCGATTTCGGTTCATGCTGACCCGTGTCTATGACCCGATTTTGATTCATAAAACCCAGAACTGATTTCCAAGCTTATGTTTCCAGGGTTTAATTGTTTTAAAATAAATCAAAATTCATTTTGTTTTCCAAAAATAGATTTTAATTCAAAATCTATTTAGTTTATTGTTTTAAATAATTAATTAAATTATTTTTAAGTATAGAATATTATTTGTGTATTATTTTCAAGAATTCAAATTTGATTTAATTATTTATAATTGTTTTAGTTAATTATTTATTTATTTAATTAGTTGGTTAATTCATTTAATCAATTAATTTTATTTATAAATAGTTAAATAAAATATGATTATTTATAATTAAGCCAAATTAAGTTTTGAAGATGTTTTTAGCTTTTTAAAATCTAAAAACATATTGAATAATCAATTAATATTATTATTAATTGATTTTTTCTTATTTTATTGATAATAAATAGACCATTTGTCCGTTTTTAACGAAACAAACGCGTCTAGACTCTGAAAAATATTTCGCTTTCATTAAAATTACTTTTGAGACCTAATTCTTTTTTCTATCAAAAGGTCGAGTCTTTTATAATCATTTCTGAGTCGGTTATTTATCAAAAAGTTGTGTTTTGACCCGATTTCAGTTTTAAACATACCGAACCAAATCTTTTGACGAATTGAGTTATGTGTTACATGACTTATGTGTTTATGTGCTATGTGATTAGTTATGTATTTGTGTGATGCCTGTTATTGCTTCGTATTAGGGGTTAGCGTATGGGTGTACAGTTCAGTTTTAGATGACGGTTCGTCAAGTAAATCGTTTAGACGATTAAAGTATATCTTTTAGTTATAAATGCGGGTCGTTTGAGACAATCAAGACCAGACAGTGGGATCAAGAATAAAGTTGTATGGTGATGTCAGAAGACATGAATAAGAGATAATTGTGTTAGTTTGAGCGTGCACAATTGTTAATGACCAAAGGCAAGTATTTTCTCCACTATTCTACTTCCAGAATAGTTAAATGTTTTAAAATATCAAAATGTGTTTATTCTGATTATGCAAGTACTGTTTTGTTAGTATAAATTCAAAGTAGATGGATGTTATATTCTCGAATACTGTATTGTTTTATAAATATTATTGTGGGACATTGTGTCCAGAAAATCAACGGATTATTGACATCATATCATTCTGGTGATTATTCTACTAGAAGGAAATTTCTTTTTCGATAGATAGTGAATAACTATGCTGTCAAAAAATACTCTATATAAATAGTATTTCGTTGTGTGATTTAGCGAATAACTAATCGTTCTAGTTATATGGCCATCAGTTGTTGTGATTACTCCGGACCATGTGAAATGGGAAGTTGTTTAATGAGGATGTCGATTGATTCGGCTCCTTAAAGAAAAATATTTTTCTGAATTGGATGGTTGCGTAAGAGGCCGTGGCGCCGGTTCAGTGTGAGCTATGTATTATAATAAATTATAATACCTTGTTAGGCCAATGTGTTGCCTTTTTGGGTACCCCTGTTTTGTTGGATATGCTTCGGCATGCCGGTGTTGCTCCGCGGCTGATCACCGGCGGCAACATAGCGTCGTTCGAGGATTCCAATTCAAAATGTTGTTTATTGTTAAAGCTGATAATAGCTTTTGGTTTGTTCAGATGTTGTTGTTTATCTGTCTTTTAGATATTACTGAGGATACTGTTTTATGAACTCCAATTCTTATTTAGATTAAATTATTGTAAACCCTCAGTTGCTTAACTATCAAAAAATTTATAAGGAAAAAGTAATGAAATATATGAAATGATTTCGAGACTGGTAAGGAATTAAATATTAAATTCCTTGACCACTTCTTTGCTTCAAAGAAATTATTGTTATAAAAGTTCTGCTTGATAGCAGTTACCAGTTTTATTCAAAACTATTTTGAACTGTCATATTATGCCCTTGTTATACTTGCTGAGCATTTCTTTCGCTCATACTTGCCTGTTTTTAAATTAACCTTCCAGTGAGAGGCAGACTGGCGAGATTTAGCTGCGTAATTTGGAAGAAATGAAATATGCAAATTGAAGATGGTTGGGCCAGGGTTTCCGAAAATAGAGTAAGTGTTATTGTAAAAAAGTTGTTGTATTTGTATTAGTTATATTATCGTTTAGTTTGGCCTAGTATGCTTCTTTTCGAAGTTATACTAGCGGGGTAAGTTTTGAGATTGTAAATTGTTGAAAAGTGCATTAAAAGATAAAGGAAATTTTTATTTATGAATTTTGGATTCTTGTTTATAGAACTGTAACCTAAAAGATCTTGGTTTAGTTGGGGTCTGATGTTATATTTTAATTTGTTAAACATGTTTATTTTGTTGAGATTTTAGTGTGACGATCAAATCTTCTGACCCCGGATTTGGGGGCGTCACATTGGTGTTCGGCTCGAATTTATCTCGTTAATTAATGAGCTGGTCTTGAACATCACCTTCAGCTTGTTTTTAATCTCGGCTCCGCTCAATTTTAAAAAAAATTTAATCCCGGTTCGGCTATATATTTCCAAAAATATTTAACGAAAACTCGTCGCACGTGCTACTGGGCTAGTAAATTTATAACACTAAACTCGTTGATAACAACAAAGTCCGAAATCAAAGCTGGGTGTATTACGAAGTGAAAGTAGTATTTGAAAAAGAGAGACATATGGTGATGGATAAATGGACCCAAGCTCATGTGGGTGGCGGCTAGTACGTACATTCATATTTTGATTGAATATAAAATGGCCTCTTATTGTTTAATCATTTTTGGTTGATACATTAGCATGTAGTACTCGTAGATAATGCAGTCAATAAATTATTTATCGGATGTGAGTATTAATAGTACAAATCTATGAACTGATTGTAAGTTACAACAGCCGACCACATCTTTCCCCCAAAGATTTTGTGGTTATTAAGAAGCGGCAGCTCTTTTTGCTTATTTTATGTAGTTGCCCGCCATGTACATTGTACCCCTTCTTGCATGTTACACGGATAATGATGAATTATCGAATTTATATTATTTTTCATTAATTTTGCATCTATAAAGAATGATTGTTTAACATTCGCCTCTCGTTGTTCACCGATTATTTTTTAATAATATAAAGATATATGATTTTCACTAGTATTATTGAAAATTTCGGGAGCCAATTTTTAACTTCCATAATAAAAAAAAGTGAAAAAATGAAAACTATCCTAACAACACATAAATTAGAATTATTTGTGAGAGTAATTTTATTTGTTCTGGAAATTGAAAAACAGCTTTGGAATTAATAATTTCCTATCCAAAACTACTGCTTAGACTATTGTGTTACTTGTATTTTATTATCAGAAGTTATTACTTAACAAATAAAATAACGTTTGCTTGTAAAAATGTACAAAGTAATCAGGAAACAAATATGTAAATTAAACTATACTATTATTTAATCAATTTGACAGGTTTGCTTCGAAGTACTAGGAAAACCTCAACTACAATGACTATTAAACAGTGTTGTATGTTGTGTGGGGTGTGCGGATTAAGTGTGTAAAGAGGGCGAATTGATAGGGAGCGTGAAATCACGTGTGGAAGAGACATGTTTGGAAAGGGAATTTGTCGGGTGAAAGTGAAACTGCTACTACTTGGACCGCTATTCGTCGAAGCCTTTCCCTGTATAACCTAGTTCTCCGTTCACTTTCCCAAACTAACCTACTTTGTTCAATTCTTCCCAAAATGACCTATTTTTTTCAACTCTTCCCAAACTAACCTAGTTTTTTCA
>PHNY01139718.1:6122-16959 GCA_003724115.2 Anethum foeniculum
AGATCAAATATCCTTAGACTTTAATCTTAAATAGCTTTTAGCATTTGATTCATTTATCGCAAAAATAGAAGAATTCATGTCGAATTTATTCTAGATTTGTTTTAAATTGTTTGAGATTAAAACCCTGTAATATGTACCGTGTTTGTAACACCCTCAAGTTTAATATAAGTTATATTTAACTTGAACTTTGTTTCAATTTTTTATTCCGCTATTATTTCGAGAAAATGGTATAGTTTGTATTCAACCCCCCTTCTACAAACATTTTGGGACCTAACACTTCTTCGTATGTCACTAAAGACATGTGATCCAGAGATCAGAGTGTAAAACTGTAAGGCCCTGATTTTAGGATCTTAACCCAATTATTGTTATTGACCTTAATATGGTTTAACTACAATTGCTACGTCAATACCTTCCTTGCTACGTCAATACCTTCACTGGGTACTTCTTTGAACTTCCAGAATCCTTTTTCGGATAGGCTTTTCCTTTGTCCTTAGCTTGTTGGGCCTTTCTGCATTCACTAGAAAAGTGTCCAATCTCATCACAATTGAAACATCTGAACCTGCTTCTATCAACCATGCCTGTCTTGTAGCCTAACCTTGAAGATGAATTTGATCTCTGTCCTTTGCTGCTGCTTCCGGAACCCTTATAGCCTTGTTTCCTTCTAAACATGTGATTACTGAACATCCCTACAAGATTGGCCATGGTAGGATTCTTCAGACTGTGCAGCTCTTTTATTGTATAATAATCACTTGGATCACCAGATAGGTTTTAATTATCCATCTCAGCTTCAAGAAGCACCTCAGCCTTAGTCTTAGGCTTCTCAATTGTCAGATCTAGCTCCTTCTGGTCACTTGCAACAAGAGCAGTTGTCTTAAGTAGTTCAGAATTTTTCTTATTCAATGTACCATCACCATAGATGATTTTTTTTGTTCCTGCTCCATCTCATGAGTTTTCATCTTCCCATACAATTTATCCAGAGACATAGTCTTGAAGTCCAAAAGCTCACGAACTGATGAAGCCTTACTGTCAAGATGGTGTGTCAAAGTCAACATGAATTTTTCGTTGATTTCTTTCTGAGGGTAACTCTTTACATAAACGGTTAACTCACATTAATCAATATATTAAGGCTTTCAAAAACTTGAGTTATGCCTTCACAAGGAAGAGATTTAAATGCCCCATACTGTGTGGTTAAAATATCAAGTCAATTTTCCTTGACATCCTCAGTACCTTCCATTAACAATTCTATGGTTTCCCACATATCCTTCAATTCTCAAAAATCATAATCTGGTGGCTCATATCTGCATCCATTCCATCAACCAGAATTAACTGCAAGTTCACATCCGGACTGACCATTTCCTTATCTTTAGCATTACAATCCTTTTTGTTCTTGAGAATCATTTTGGTTGGGTTAGCAGTATCTTGTACCTAAATCATATATGGTCCTTTTCAAGAACATCTATATATTCAGGATTTGCAGCCCTAAGGAACAAAAACATCTTCTTCTTCCATAGATTGTAGTTTGCCTTGTCAAACTGAGGAACCTTGATGGTACTAACTTTCCGAGTACTCATATTTTCAAATCTGGAAAATTTCTGCAATATAACGTCTCAAAATACAATAACCCAAACAGTCAAACTAGCAACAAGTCAACCAAGTCAAATCAACAATCCAAAATCAAATCTACACTAACGAAAGCAATCCTAGTCTCTGTAATACCAAAAATAACACAAAACTTGTGACCAACACGGATTTGATTTGCATATCGATCAACAAGCTCGGATAGCAATTGTTAGGTCCAAAGGTCAAATATAGAGGGGGTGAATGTATTTGTGTTCGTTTTTCAAAACTTAAAGCAGCAGAATATAAAACTTGAAAATGAAACAAATAAACACCAGGGATTCCGGGGTATAATTCTTTGATTAAGAAATTGAACCTCGAAGGGTTGCTTACACCTTTGAATATAAAATATTCAAAGTATCGAAGACATATAACCAATACAAGATAAGCTATCAAATTAATGGTTACAATCTATCACTCTAAAGGCCATAGCTCTTATCTAAAGATTAAACAATATAATCGTAAGAAGCTATAACTATGAGTGTAACAGTGTGTAAAACTTTTAATGGTGAGTATAAAATTGGGCAGTACTTCTCCTTTTAATTCCTTAAAAGAATCGAATGATTTGATCCAAGAAAAGAATTTTGCAGAGCTTCAATTTAATTCTCGAGAAGTCACACTCAATTCTGATCTAGTTTGATTGTTATATGTGGTAGGTAGCTTGGAGAGAGGGAAAGGAGACGTGGCATACTGTAGTCCAAGTGAATAGAATCAACAGCTTGCATATATACTGTTTGTGGCGCCTGTATTCACGTTGTAGCTTTGAACTTGTATAATCTTTAATCCAGAAGCAATGTGGCACCCAGAGTGTAATCTTTATACTTAAAATTATAAACAACTCTTCATTATGGCTCCTAGAGTATGTCTTGAAGTGTGATGGGGCCTAGAAGCATACCACGATGATTTGAACTTGATTTTGTCTAAGTACAAAGGTATGTGGCGCCAAGAACTAAGTGAAGTTTTGTATAGATATATCTCAGATTTAGTAGGAATAAATATCCTCTTTCTTATATCTTTGTAGTACACAAGTCTCCCACTATTTATTTACATGATTCACCGTCCTAATTATCAGTGATTAGAATATATATAAATCAATCTAAAGATATTTACAATCATTACAAATATTCCTTCATTAAATTCTGATATTTCAACACTCGCCCTCAAGCTGAGTTGTATATGTTATACATACTCAGCTTAGAAATGAATTCTTCAAAACTCGATCTTGGTAATGCCTTTGTAAGGATGTCAGCAATCTGCTTCTTTGTAGGAATGTAGTTGATTTAAACTAACTTTGAATTCAACTTCTCATAAATGAAGTGTCGGTCTATTTCAATATGTTTAGTTCGATCATGTTGAACAGGGTCTTTAGTAATGTCTATTGCAGATGTACTATCTGTGTATATTTTAACGGGATTTTGAGAGTCACACCTCAATTCCTTCATCAACCTTTAGATCCACATCCTTTCACAAATACCCAAGGCCAAGGCTCGATCTTCTGCCTTTGCACTACTTCTTGAAACCACATTGTTTTTTGATTTTGCAAGTGATTAAATTTCCCCATACATAGGTACAATAACCACTGGTAGATCGCCTTTCAGTTAGCTCTTGAGAGAGTCTTTTCTTTTGCCCTTTTAGGTTTTGGTGATTTGTCAAAATGAGAAAATTAAATTAGAATTAAGTCGCGAAGAATCCTCCCTTAGGTTTCCTTTGTGGCATATTTCGGGAATCGAGTCAAACTAAGTCAAAGTGGTCAAACCTTTCAAAAATACTTTTCGACACACTTTATATGACATTGACTTAGTATAGATATATCAAGTTAAGGATATATTCTTTACTAGGTTGTTTTTGTCAAAGAAAGTTTGGCAACGGCTAATGGCACGAAAACCGAGAAATTTCAAACACCGTTTTTACGAACCAAAATTGCCCAAATTATTTAAAAGAGTGGTGTTCTTAAATGTTTTACTCTCAAATATATTGAATATTTATATTCAATTTTTAGTGCCAAAAGCCATGCCAAAAGACCAAAAATAAATTTTATTCCAAAATACCCTTAAATCCTTATTTTTCTGGATAAAATCTTTTTTAATTCAAACTTAATTATTCCTCGGACTTCATAGTCATTATTATTTATGGAATAATATGTTTGAATTTATTTCAAGTCAAAACTTTTGTCAACTTGTCGGTAAAGACAAATGAATTTTATGGAAGCTCCGGAAGGCTGTTTTAACAAAAGAAAAATCCATAAAATACTTCCACTTGACTTTTTGACTTTAAACTTGAGATTTATCATTCTTATATTGATATGCATCATGTGTAATTTTTTTGAAAATTTTGGATGACTTTTTTCCGGGACCCCTTAAATCGATATGTAATTGATTTAATGGTCACTTAGAAGTCACAGAAGGACAATTAATTTCAAGGTGAAATTTTGTCTCTAGTCCTCTGGGACCATTCCTAGGGGATTGCCAAAATTTCATAACTTTTGAGATATTTTTAGTATTTATTTTATTAATCGCATTTGTGGTCGCCGGTATTCGTCGGTATGCGCGTTTTCACATTTTTATTCATTAATTAAATGGTAATAACGTGTGGGAATCTTTTGGGCATCAAATTTCAATTGTATAGCAGTTGTATAGAGTCAAAGAGCATATTACCCTTGTCCTTGCTTTTGAGAAAGCATCTTTTTGGAATATTCCATCCAAAGACCCTAATTTTGGCCTATAAATACACACCCATTTCACTCTCTTTCCTCAAGCCTTTTTGAGCCAAACTTATGCTGAAGAAACCTCTCTAGAAACACCCAACCTACTTCCTTCAAAGTGCAAAAACGTTTCTTGAGTGTAAGCCACTTTTATTTCATGTTTTAACTTGATTTTGGGTTGTTTTTCTCCACCAATCTTGCTCATATAAACACACCCTTGGTCTCCAATGTTTATTTCTGCAATGGCACAAAATAGGTTTGCTAAGAGTAAATTGCAACGTGGTTGCTTGATTCAGTTAGGAAGAGAGTCAGACTTGCTTGCTAAATTTCAACATGCTAAATGGGATACTTTGTTGTCTTTCCCAACTAGGAGAGTCCTTCCAAACCTTGTTGCAGAATTCTATTGCAACATGGGAGTTGGGAGTGGGGTGAATAGAGTTATCTAAATAACATCAGTGCTCAATGGAACTCCTGTTCTACTTGACCACTTGGTGTTACGTAGGGCACTTAAAATTCATTCCTCTTCCATGATGTTGAAGCCTATTGATATCACAAAAACTTTTTCTTTCAACTCTGAGGAACAAAGGCTTTTCTTAACTATTTTCTGTGGTTATGATGTTCCTGCTCATGTATTTAAATCTCCAAATGGCATAAGCTATGAACATTTTACTCCACTCTATCAAACCCTTGCTCAAATCATCAAAGAAAACTTCTTTCCTACTTTCAATGTTGGAAAAATAGTTTCTTTTGTTGAACTTAAACTAATGTACAAACTTGTAAGCAAAAGGGTTGATTTCAATTTGGCTTACATGATCATTTCAAGGATGTTTTTTGCAACAAAAATAGGTTTTATGCCTTATGGCCTTTTGCTTACTCAGGTTTTTGAACATTTCAAACATGATATCAATGTGCCTCCATTCTTCCATGTTTCACATACTATTACTTATAAGTCTAATAGAATTGTCTTTCCATTTCCTGAATTGAATGATGATGTGCCTTTGAATGTGAATGCTGCTCCTGTTATTCCTGTTGCTTTACCTGTTGAGAACAATGTTATTGTTCCTGCTGTTAGTGTTGCTATGCCTCCACCTAGCTCTGCTTCCAACAATTCTGCTCAGTTGCTTGCCTCTTTCACTGCTTTTGTGAAATTGTCTACTCAATGTGAAGAACTTGACGTCAAGTTCAAAGATTTGGAAAAATAATTTGTTGGTTTGAATGAAAGGTTCACACAACTTTTGGAAAAGGTGGACATAGTGATGTCAGTGTTGAGCTCTATTATGTGAAGGGTGACTGTTGTGGAGAATAATCTCTCCCAGGTGGTTCAGTATCAAATTAGCATGAACACTCCCTCCTAAACAGCCTCCCACTGTCATCATTGAGCCCATTGATACTGAAATTGTGGAAGTTGATGCAAAGGAGTGTGAAGTTGGAACTGGAGCCAGTGTTGGAAATTCTAATGTGTTAACTGATGCCATGCTTGATGAGACTTTTAGTCAAGTTGATTAGTTGGTTGTGTTGCTTGCTGTTATGCCTTTTGTTGCTTTTGATTTGCACTATCTGTTAAGTGTTTATCTATCTAGTTGTTGCTGTTGTTGGCTTTGTTTCCTTGTATTGCAGTTGGTACCTTGCAACAAGTTGTGTGTTGCATTGTACTTTACTTATGGATATATGGTTGTAGCACTTTTGGTTTAATGAATGAATGCAGTTTAGTACTAATCCTTTACATTTTTTTAAGCATGTGCATTGCCTTTAGGACACTAAACACACTATACCACTGAACCTATGGACTGCCTGGAGATCCTTGTGAGATCTCCTTGATCTGTTCCCAAGGGGAACTGGTCACTATTGAGTGCATTCTGCATTGCTGCACTTGGATTCTCAATTCTGCAGGTTCTTGAGCAATTGGTGGCTTCACTTGTGCTCTCTTGGAGTTGAACTTATACTCACTATAGCACTGTTTGCAACTCTCACTCTAAACTTTCATTTTCTACATCTATTTGTGAGAATATTTGCTAATGGTTGCTTTGATTAGAGGAGTTATGATGTCAATCCTGAACTCCTAGCCCCCCATCCTAAATCTTGTTTTCTGCAGATTGTGTCAAAATTCTATTATTTTGATCAAATTTTGCAAGTTGGTTGCATCTTGTGGATTATTAAGCTACAATCTCTCAGTTTTGATCTTTTTTGCTTAAATATTCACAATACACACACATCTGCACTTGTTATCATTTATGTACACCCTGCAAAATCTTATTCTAATTTGGTAATTCTTGTGTGCAGGCTAGCATGAAAAGTAAAGCTCCCCAGATTATCTTTTAGCTTTATTTTTGCGGCTGCTTAGTTTTATTATTGCAATCTAGTACTTAGTTCTATATTTTTGATCAAAATAGTATAATACTTGGTTAGATTGCATACTTGGAGAATTTTGGTTTGTATTAAGTCTTAACTTTAACAGGATTTGAGTTGTATGGTTGTAAAACTATACATTTTGGCTTTAAGTATGAATTTATCATCTGCTAACAATTTTCTGCAGGAATTTTTTCTATTGTTAGTGGTTCGAATTGCCACAATTCGATATCTCAAATTGTTAAACCTAAATTGTTATTTAAATTGTTTCAAAATGTTACATATTTAGGATATAAAATTGAGATATAGAATAATGATGATCTTATTAATCTCACGTTTTTGTAAAATTTGAAATCACTAACTTTTTAAAATTTTTGCAGAAAATCAGTTCATTCCTTGAAAAATGACATGGAAATTCGAATTGTTAATTCAAAAAGGGAAATTGGAGAATGCAACTAACTTGGAAAAATTCAAATTTGTCAAAATTTGAACTTAAATGGATCCAAATTCTCTACTTCTCGTTTTTTCAATTTCTGAAAATACTATAAATTGTTTTGAACCTAAATGCAAGATTTTACTAACAATTTATATTATTTGCAAAAATAATTGATTTTTACAATCAATTGGAATAAATTGGGACAAGTTCACTTCTACTATTTCACAAGGATACAAGACAGACCTAACTAGTTTATTTTTGTAAATTCTTGTATTAAATATGTAAAGGAGGAAAATATGTATTCGTAGACTAGGATTTGACGGATATGTATTAAAACCAGTCCCAAAATGTGATTTTCGGACGTTTGACTGGTTTAGAGTGATAAGGAGTGATAAGGAATTGGAGTTGCCTTGGGTGTAATAGATTAGGTTTTTCTCACGTACCAACCCACTTCCCTTGTTCCCTCCCTCAATACTAATTCTCACTTTTTGGCATTATGTCAAAAAGGGGAAGAGAGTATTCCACGGGTTAAAATGAAAATTATCTTGTGCTAACATTTTTTTCAGGATTAAAAGGAAAGAGATTTTTACGAAGAGTAGGTGATAAGTACCGACACTTATCACATGGGGTAAATTCTAAAACTTGGCATTCTATGTGAGCATGTGTGTGAATGTGTGCATGAATTTAAGGGAAGTATCTCCTTTTTATTTTGTATCATGCATACACTTAGGTTTAATTTAATTTTCACTAAAAGTTTTGACAAGTACCAAAAAGGGGAAGATTGAGAGAGTCTTTGCTTCTGCCCTTTTAGGTTTTGGTGATTTTTCAAAATGTGAAAATTAAATTAGAATTAAGTCACGTAGAATCCTCCCTTACGTTTCCTTTGTGGCATATTTCGAGAATCGAGTCAAACTAAGTCAAAGTGGTCAAACCTTTCAAAAATACTTTCCGACACACTTTATATGGCATTGACTTAGTATAGATATATCAAGTTAAGGATATATTCTTTATTAGGTTGTTTTTGTCAAAGAAAGTTTGGCAACGGCTAATGGCACGAAAACCAAGAAATTTTAAACACTGCTTTTACGAACCAAAATTGCCCAAATTATTTAAAAGAGTATTGTTCTTAAATGTTTTACTCTCGAATATATTTAATATATTTATTGAATATTTATATTCAATTTTTAGTGCCAAAAGCCATGCCAAAAGACCAAAAATAGATTTTATTACAAAATACCCTTAAATCCTTATTTTTCCGAATAAAATCTTTTTTTAATTCAAACCTAATTATTCCTCGGACTTCATAGTCATTATTATTTAAGGAATATTATGTTTGAATTTATTTCAAATCAAAACTTTTGTCTAACTTGTCGGTAAAGACAAATGAATTTTATGGAAGCTCCGGAAGACTATTTTGACAAAAGAAAAATCCGTAAAATACTTCCACTTGACTTTTTGACTTGAAACTTGAGATTTGTCATTCTTATATTGATATGCATCATGTGTAATTTTTTCGAAAATTTTGGATGAATTTTTTCCGGGACCCCTTAAATCGATAAGTAATCGATTTAATGGTCGCTTAGAAGTCATAGAAGGACAATTAATTTCAATGTGAAATTTTGTCTCTAGTCCTCTGGCACCATTTCTAGGGGATTGCCAAAATTTTATAATTTTTGAGATATTTTTCCTATTTATTTCATTAATCGCATTTGTGATCGTCGGTATGCGCGTTTTCACGTTTTTATTCATTAATTAAATGGTAAAAATGTGTGCAAAATCTTTTGGGCATCAAATTTGAATTTTATAACAGTTGTATAGAGTCAAAGAGCATATTCCCCTTGTCCTTGCTTTTGAGAAAGCATCTTTTTGGAATATTCCATCCAAAAACCCTAATTTTGGCCTATAAATACACACCCATTTCACTCTCTTTCCTCAAGCCTTTTTGAGCTAAACTTATGCTGAAGAAACCTCTCTAAAAACACCAAACCTACTGCCTTCAAAGTGCAAAAACGTTTCTTGAGTGTAAGCCACTTTTATTTCATGTTTTAACTTGATTTTAGCTTGTTTTTCTTTACCAATCTTGCTCATATAAACACACCCTTGGTCTCCATCCTTTAGGCAGCCCACTTGTTTAGGCAGGTCTTAAGTGCCATTTTGAGCCTAGAAAAGTTTGCACTTGAACCATAAATTCTGGTCATTTTTCGGCGACCATTTCTGTGCATTTTTGGCTTCATAGCTAGCTTTTCACTTGATTTCTCTCTAGATCTCAAGGGTTACAAGCATAGCCTCTCAAATATATATATAACCAATGTATATATATATATATATATATATATATATATATATATGGTCGAATATTTAAGTGTATGTGGTGATTGTTGGTTCGATTTATCGATTATACACTTATATTCGCTTTTGCTCGCATTTTGTCGCTTAAATACACTTGTTCTTGAAGTTTATTCATGTAGTGTATTTTTTAACAACTTGGGGCTGTTTAAAAAAGCTTTGTAAAAGATTATCCAAGCTTCCTTAAAGTCCTTTTATAACCCATTTAATTTGGAGGGTTTAAAGGCCGTTCGAACGATCTTTTGATTCGCGGTTAAAAAGCGTAAACTAGTTTTACCCGAGTGGTTTAAAACTTGTTACATTAGAATCAAAAGTGGTTTCCTTTTAGTTCTTGTTCAACCAAGTCCTTTAACCTTTTTTTGTGCTTTAATTAGTTAAAAAGGACTTGAAGCAACAAGACTATACTTGAACTTATTTTTACAAGTTGAAATATTTGGCCACTTTTCTTGCTTCTATTTGGCCGAATATATTTATACATATATTTATATTATTTTCTTGTCTCTTTTAATTCCTTGCTTGTTTATTTACTTGCTCGTGTTTTAAATAAGTGTGAACGTGTGCGTGGTGAAAGCCGAATAATATAATAGTGTTGCATGTTTAAATACTTGTTCATGTGTGTTGCATTCTCATTTATTTTACTTGTGTTGCATGCTTGTGTGAAGAATCCTTCTTGAGATTTTTTCTAGCCATTTATATATTTTTGGCAACTACTTTAACGAGTACTAGCGTGGCGAAAGCCAAATATATTATATCTTCAATATATTATTGCTTGTAGCTAGTATTCTTTTCTTTGCAGTGAGGTGAAGTGAAGTGAGGTGATCCTTGTTCTAAGACCCAAGTCTTGGACGTACTAACAGGGAGTTAGTAGTCTTTGCACCGTGAAGTAGAGGAAAGACCCTAGACCTAAGACCTAAGATCCAAGACCCGCAAAGAAGAAGAAGTACTTAGTCTACGTTAGGGATTTGCAAGTTCTTGAGGAGGTGACTAGGTGTTAGGCTCCAAGATAGTTCTTGTGGTTGTATTTTGCTATTTTATTTTGAGGAGGTTACTTATGTGTGACGCTCCAAGATAAATAGATAGTGATAAAGGTTGTAAAGGCTTCTCCGCCTACTATTAAGGAGTTTCTTTATAGTAGGGAAAATCTCAAGTCCGGGGAGGAGCTCGGGGACTGGAGTAGGGGTGAGTGGACTCCAAGGGTTGAGTTAGCCACCGCGAACCAGGATAAAATCGACCTTGTGATACTCTCTTTTCTTTTCTCTTTTACTTCCATACTTTAAATTACTTGTTGGTAAGTAATTAATTTTAAAAGAGGAAAGAAACTTTTAAAAAGCCAAGCTCTAAATTTTAAAAAGGTGATAAGCTATTCAACCCCCCCTTCTAGCTTATCTTAC